>JARQZK010002317.1:160000-164524 GCA_030704885.1 Cynegetis impunctata | reverse complement strand
GCATATCCTTCCTTCATTCCTGCCCATGTATTACGTTGTTGAGCAGCTTGATACCACTTTGTTCCTGCTTCTTGCCTGATATCATTAATTCCCATCTTATATTGGGGCGCCTCTTTGGCCTTTTGACGCCCTCTTTGGGTACCACTGTGTTGTCCTTATGGTCCATCTATTGTCGGTCCTTCTCGCTAGGTGCCCTGTCCATTGCCATTTGAGGGATTTTATTTCTGTGGATGACGTCTCTATTTACCTGGGTCTTTCCTCTAATCCACTATATTGTCTTACGGTCCCTCTTTGTTATGCCGAGCATACACCGCTCCATAGACCTTTGTGCAACAGTATATATATATATATATATATATATATATATATATATATATATATATATATATATATATATATAATAATATAATATATATATATATAAATATATAAATATATAATATATGAATATATATATATATATATATATATATAATATATATAACTATATAATATATATATATATATATATATATATATATATATTATATATATATATATATATATATATATATATATATATATATATTTATGTTCCACGACGAAATTACAGGATCAGATTTATCGGAAAACAAACTTTCGAACATTTTCAAAATAATGGTGGCGCTTATTCCGAAATTTGATATCAACCTGCTCATTTGAAAGGACAAACTATATATTTTTCCATTTTAACATTTCATATTTCGTGCATAATAACCTTTCCCTAAGTGTAACCGTTTTCGACATAAATGACGTTCGCAGGACTAAAAATACCTATTAGTTTATCATACATGAAATCTTTTATTATTCAATTGGGGTTGATTTCCTTATAAATGTGGACACATACTTTAGTGGATTGTGTTGATATTTCGATGTTGAATATGACATGAAGTATCGCGTCTGTTTTTAGAATAACACTCGAGTTCTATATACACAAATAGAGGAAAGAAATCTGAACAATTGAGAATAACTTTAGCTTCTTAGGTCTGACGGTAGCCGAGTGACAACCGAGTTTTGGAGCGCGTCCCGACATTTACGAGCTTTTTACAAGTTCATAATATCAGCTGACACATAATCACTTCACCATATTCAACTCGATATCATGTCAACTATTTACAAAATAAAGTGAAACTTCTTTATCACCGTTGTTATTTGAAAATTCTATGAAATGAAAAAGGGATAGCAAAATAGACAAGAATATTCATATATAGAATTTGGCCTGCGAGAGAATGAGATAGAATACATGTATACGGTGTTTTCTATAATCTTTGCCTTCTCTTTGTTCGGGCTTTCGTAGTCGCCACACTATATGTGTGTTGTGTAACCGAAGCGAGGGCGTCCTATATGCCTAAGGGTACTTACACAGTGGAGCCGAGATGTACGCTGGTAGCCGGGATGGTAGCTTACTCGCTTACTGCGATGTAACAATCCTTCCACAGTTGGCAACGTACCCGTGCACAGTGGAGCTTGGCTGGTTACCTCAATGGGCGCAGGGATCCTGGATGGATAGAAATATAATTGCTACCCCGATTGTTTACATAGCTCAAAGCTAGGTAACGGAACGTTAAAACAAGTCGTTCTTTCTATGTAATGGGATTGGTGTGAAAGTTACACCAATTCTTCTCTGGTTTGGAGGATACTAAATCCTTGATATAATCAAAGGTGTCCTTGTACATACGTAGATGTTCAAAAAAACTATCAGGATGGTTTCTCAACTTCTTGTACAAATGATCGCCATAATCTTCCCTTTGAATGTTCACAGAATGAACATTAAATCATTAAATAACACAAACCACTTATAAGTCCTTTCGTGCAACAACGTTTCATCAAGTCCTTCCATAATATTGAATGACAACAAGCAACTGAATGAAAAAGGCGCAGAGCGTCAACGTGTGTCCTCTCTCATTCTGCCAGGTACTCATCTAGTAAGCGAGTGAGCTCCCATCCCGGCTACCATCGTACATCCCGACTTCATTGTGTATGTACCCTAAGTGTACGCCAGGATGCAAGCTGATAGTGTGATTCAGATTCTCGGCGCCAATTGTCTGACTTCGAGCGGCAGGTAGGTGAGGCTATAATGAAAGCTGGTTGTCGGCGCCGACAATTGAATTGAAACCAACGAGAAGTGAAAACTATCCAAGTAATAAATTACGATCTATTTATAGAGGGTACAAGCTCTTTTTTCACAATTCTTAGTGGACGAAAAACAATTTTTAGAATATCTTTTATTCGCTCATTCCATATAGGAGGATTGAGTTGTACTTAAGATATAAAATCCTGGATATCCATCTCAAAAATGAAAAACAATTACACCACTGAAAGAAAAATTAACAGAATCAGCAGCAGGTTGTACCACACCAGAATGAACAAACCATTCTGGTAAACGAATGAGTCAGACTACCAGTACGCAGGCAATCTGCGCACAGGTGCACTACGGACAGCTCCTTTGAAAGCATAGGAATATATGCACGCCGACTATCGACTGACTCAGAAAACCGGCGTGATTCTTATACGTACCCTAATACTCGCTTCGGCCCAAGCCAAAAATTTTTTGCCACTTTTGCTGTCTTCCGCGCCCACGCCCAACGCGAGAGCGTCAGACGACGCTTGGTTCACTTATTAATCATACCAGGTCTATCAAAAAGGATAACAATTGATTGTTATAAAAGTACTAACTTAAATGCAACGGTACCTCCCGGGCTAACATTATTGGCCTTTAGAATTCTCGTGAGATCCAAAAGTCATAATTTTTGTCAAAAGCATCGTGAAATTAAGTATATGTGATTTTTATTCAACTAAATGAATGAAGAATTAGACGACTCTTCGAATCATGAACAGGATGCAGCAATTTCAATGTTAATCTGAAATTGCCGCCATCATCATTATGTAATTCATTTGTTTTGTTTTTTATAGTAGATGTAAGGCTAAATTTAACTAACCTACCATTTAATACAATCATCATCCTTGAAGTGTATTTCAAATTTCCGTGTTGATACTAGCATTGAAAAAATTTTATGACGGATTGGCATATTTTGACTTGTTTCTGAATCATACACAGTATACCGGAATAATTGAATTTGAAAACTAGAATCCATTAGGTATACATTACATAATCAAAATTTCGTGATGCAAAATTGTAATTATTTCTCTAATTGAACATTGTATGAATATTGATAATATCATTACTTTGAATTTATGAACACAATATAAAAAACTCAATATATGCATATGTGTATATTTGATGATAATTACTGAAGAAGTATGATCAAAATAGAAAAGCTTGAAATACAAATTGAAGTCTAGAGTCATCATAAAACCTGACCAGATCTATAAAGAAACTCGTGCGAAGCAGAGCTCCATCACTGGTTTCGTATATTTCACAACTGTTTTTTTTTGGACATACAAATTATGAGCGGCTGTGTTGCTAAACAAAGCATTAAAACTCACAAAAAACAAGTTCTCCCAAATTAACTTTCGTTATATCAACACAGAGTGAGCAAATCACCAAAATCCACAAAAATTAAGAAATTTCCACATAATAAATTTTTAGATTTCATAGAAAGAACAATTAATCATTAATCATTCTCTGATTCATTTGTTTACTTTAACTTATCGAAAATGCTGTTTTTTATATAGATTGGTTGTTTATTACTATTCTAAAAAAATTAAATCCATTGGACTTAGGTACCTATATACAATTCTATAATTAAAAATTGATAAAAAATGTTGCTTAAAGCGGTTTTCTTTTTCCTTGAACAATTTGAATGGTAATGGGATGAATGAATCCATAAAAAAACTAAACTACATATCAAAATGTATTCAAAACATAATTTGATTTTCTAAATCTACACTAACTCCAGATTTTCCAGAAACCTTTATTATCAAATTCTAAACTTGATCAATAAAATAATAATACAACTATAGTAACAATATGCACATTGACAATTGTCCCACAATAAATAAGGATTGCAAATGGTACTTTTGGATATGGGGAAAGCTGTAACCCACTTCCATGTGGCTCACATCCGTTTTGTTCTTGAAAGTTCTCTTAGATGAGGGTTACATAATTTCTAAAATTAGCTATTTTGGTTTAGATCATCATGAAGCTTAAAACGTTTTCATTGTTGTACAATGTGGGCCAAAAAAAAGTGCAATTCCGAAAAGTTCTTATACCATCTTCCCTGTCAAAAATTCTTTGTTCCTATGAAAACATTTCCAGAGCATTTTTTCAAGTACAATTCAATGGTTTGAGTTATTTATTTTGTAATCAAATATAAATAGTTATTAACGGAAAAATAAGTTTTTTGAATTGGACAACCAATATATTCCTGCATATTGCAAAAAAACTTGAAACTAGGTACCATTTTAAAAATGCAGCATTCTTGATACTTTGCTACAATCAGGTTTGAAACGCAAAGCTCTCAGTTTTTTATGTGACTTTGAAACGAACACATTGAATATTTTTCGATTTTGAGATAGAGCAATACTTGCAAATCTCAGCCCAAA
>JARQZK010002317.1:105000-147500 GCA_030704885.1 Cynegetis impunctata | reverse complement strand
CCCGGCAAAATATGAGTGAAGTGTCATTCGATTCGGAATAGAATGTAAATGTTTTTAAAAAAAAAATGAAGTTTCGCTCGCGAAAACAGAGGGGTTTGGTTTTCTGCAAATACCTCAAAAACTTATTGAGATTTTTTCGGCATCTAAAAAAAGATTCACGAAGAGGAGGAAATTTCCTATAATAAAATACCAACTTACAGAACGGTAGGATCAATAATTATAATTTTCACACAGGGTTAAAAATACGGCCGAAAACGGCTAATCTAGCTTGCGCAAGTCACGCCTAATTTGAACACTTTAACAATAAACATTATGTATCCACATCAAATACAGAAATTTAGAAATGAATAAATTCATATACTTACTGGATAGGTGAATGAACAATAATTCGGTGGCAATTTTTATCAGGATTTTTCAATTAGGTATGCAATATAATAATTTTTTTTGGTTTGAACATGAAAATTGCAAGTATTATAACTGTTGAACTACAGATTTTGTTTTGGAGCTATTTTTGAAAGGCTTCAAAATAGATCCGCGTTGAAAAATTTGAAAAATTTCGTTTTTTTAGTTTCTTATCAACACGATTTACGTAGTTGCAAAAAAAATTTTTTAAATTATTTTATTGATCCGTTTTTCATTATCGGAAGCTGCATGAAAAAGGTTTTTTAAATTTTATCTCAAATTGTTTGAAAATTTTCTATAAACAAATACATTATTCATAGGAGAATTGGAAATAAAAATTAAAATCAATTATTTTTTTTATTTTTCATTTACGTAAATTGTCAATAAACAACTGAAAAATTAACTTTTACAACTGGGATTTATTTTGAAGCATCTCAGAACTAGCTCCAAGAAAGAAAGTAAAATTCAGATCCTAAGTTCAATAGTTATTACACTTGCAATGTTCATGTTCAAGCTCAAAAAACTATTAATTTACTATTGCATAACTGATTGAAAAATCGCGATAAAGGATATTTGCTAAAAAACAAACTCTTTTTTTTCTTTCAGTTAATTCTTCATAACGTTCACAATTTTTACTAGCAAAACTATATTTTGTCCAAAAAATATCTACATGCTATTTCAAATCGAATGACCTAGCTCATATTTTTCCGAGACTACTGAAAGAAATTGAACAAAAGAGCACTTGTTGACTAGGCAAAAGACGCTCACAATCACGAATACTGGAAACATAATGAAAAATCTTAAAATAGCTTGCAAATAATAAAACCTCAAAATCCATCACGTCAACTATATCATTAATAAACATCACAAACAGCAAAGGGCCAAGGATGGAACCCTAAGGTACTCTAGATGAGGCAAGTGGGATTGTTTTTGAGGAGATTTTATTATTTTCTAATCTAATTCATTACCGGTACTGTAAGCTATGTTGCTATTTTTCTTCTATAAAAGTCATTTCAGTTTTTTTACTTGAATTTCCGATGAGAGTAAGGCTATTATACTCGATATTATCTCTGATAAGAAGGTACACCTGGCAACCGCCCTTTTGAAATTAATCCTGTGTTCCATATTGCCTATTATTTTTGGGTTATAATTATTATTATTCGCGACAATTTGTTCATTATGTTCTTCTCGATGTTGAAATATACGTTTGAAAGCGAAATATTTAATAAACGATGAACCACACCTACTATTGAAATCTGACATTTTGTGATAAACGGGTTGTATGAAAATACCAACTATGTATGACGTCAGAGTGTAATGGCTTTTGGAAATTGGAGAGCAATGTTTTTTATTCACTTTTCTTATTTCTAGTTCAGCGCCTCACGACCTTGGTCATATGCTTCGCGCTATGAGCTATTATTCACAGAGACCTAAATAGAACTGAAAAAATAGATAATTTTTCTTGTTATCCTATTTTATCTTATTGAAATGAGACCCCTGTGGTCCACTGTAAGTCATTATAGGTTGTATTTTTACATTGCTCTTCATTTTTGAATATTTCTCTTACAGCCATCTGTGCCTGAGGATGCGAAGGAAATTTCGCGAAACTGGTAGCTATTAACAAAATAAACATTTAATAACCTTTGGAGTTGTGAGAGTTGTGTTTTTTCATTCCCAACTTATTAAATATGAACTCACATAAGGATTTTACCACTTCATATATATATATATATATATATATATATATATATATATATATATATATATTCATATATATATATATATATATATTATTTGAAACTAATCAAAAAAACCTCCTAGCAGATCTGGTTATGAGAGTTCAGGATGCATCGAAATATCCACATCTACCCTAGACGGTAATTGTTAGAAATGTGAACTTGTTCATCACAATCAATGGAAATTGATAGACAGACTGTTTCACACTTATTGGGGCTCATCAGTATCATCCATCCATCGAAAGTAATAACCAAACTAACATTTCAAACGGTCATACATTTTCCTTCTAGAAACTCCATGGCATATAAATATGACACAGCGCCACCTGTCGAAAACAATTGAACCACATCTTTCAGACAAACGAAAAGATTTCGGCAACAAGAACTCGTACGTCCGGAACACCCGAAGGTGGCTACTATATCTGCAAGGGTGAAGTTGACACATCAATTCGATGTGATTCAACATTTACACACCGCAAGCAGCAATCGCTACGAATTTTATCGCAATGGCAAATGAATATAAGTAAGAATTATTCGTGTTACACGGAAAACACGCCCGTGGTTATAAAATAAAGTGAACTAGGACATTTATTTGAAACTAATTATACAAACCTCCTAGCGCAGCTGGTTATAAGAGTTCACGAAGCATCGAAATATCCACATCTACCCTAGACGGTAATTGTTAGAAATATTGATTTGTTCATCTCAATCAATGGAAATTGATAGACAGACTGTTTCGCCCTTATTGGGGCTCATCAGTATCATTCATCCATCGAACGTGATAACCAAACCAACATTTCAAACGGTCATACATTTTCCTTCTAGTAACTTCGTGACATATAAATATGACACATCGCCACCAGTAAGAAACAATTGAACCACTTCTTTCAGACAAACGAAAACATTTCGGCAACGAGAACTCGTACGTCCGGAACACCCGAAGGAGGCTACTATATCTGCCAGGGTAAAGTTGACACATCAATTCGATGTGTTTCAACATTTACACACGAAGCTTTGAAATATCCACATCTAACCTAGACGGTAATTGTTAGAAATGTTAATTTGTTCATCAAAATCAATAGAAATTGATAGACAGACTGTTTCGCCCCTATTGGGGCTCATCAGTATCATTTTGAATCACATAGAATTTATGTGTCAACTTCACCCTGGCAGATATAGTAGCCACCTTCGGGTGTTCCGGACGTACGAGTTCTCATTGCCGAAATGTTTTTTTTTGTCTGAAAGATGTGGTTCAATTGTTTCCGACTGGTGGCCCTGTGTCATATTTATATACCATAGAGTTACTAGAAGGAAAATGTATGACCGTTTGGAATGTTGGTTTGGTTATCACTTTCGATGGATGGATGATAATGATGAGCCCCAATAAGGGCGAAACAGTCTGTCTATCAATTCCCATTGATTGTGATGAACAAATTAACATTTCTAACAATTACCGTCTAGGGTAGATGTGGATATTTCGATGCTTCGTGAACTCTTATAACCATCTTCGCTAGGAGGTTTGTTTGATTAGTTTCAAATAAATGTTCTAGTTGACAATAATAATTCTTACTTATATATAAAAAGGAGTATTGCCGTAATGTTCTAATACCATGTATATTTGTAGAGTCCTGAGGAAGGATATAATCTATATTCGAAATATAGACATTATTAACGAAATGGTTGTGATTCTTCGTTAGTTGGACTCTTTTTATTTGCCGAGAAATATATATATATGTATTATATATATATATATATATATATATATATATATATATATATATATATATATATATATATATATATATATATATATATATATATATATATATATTTATTATATATATATATATATATATATATATATATATATATATATATATATATAGATATATATATATATATATATATATATATATATATATATATATATATATATATCTATATATATATATATATATATATATATATATATATATATATATAGATGAATTAGTTCTTTATATTTATTTTAGGTTATGGGGATTTGGTACACTAATGTAAATGTTACGTTTAAGTATTGTTGAAACTTAACTACGTCAACAGTCGATAGGTAATGTAAACCATTTCATTAGATGATTGAAATCATTTCCTGTGATATCAAAATCTATTCAGTGAATATTTCGAAATGGAGCGCTTTGACCTAGATAAGGAATTGATTAATCTAATTTGAAACTGTATCAATACTACCAATCCCCAAGAAAGACATATAAAGAGGAGGAAGACCTATATTAAGAATAATTAATCTGCATCCTTGACACTAACGCATATATTCACTGAATGGGTATTACAAACTAGTAGAATAGTTACATAAATCCCCAAGTAAGCATCCGCCTCTACTTAGACATCTCGAAGTGTTGTTAGTTCTTTCGAATGCTACTGGTCCACGCATCATTTTAATATTTGAGAAATTCAGACCGTGATCGCTAGAATAAGAACATTCCGGAATAATTTGTAGTGCAATATTTATACTATCCCGATTGGTGAAGTTCAGAAGGACCGAAATAATATACCTAATGTTAGTGCAAGTACAGTGATGAAGTAAAAAATTATTGCGTGCTTTTTGAAAATGAAATTATCGTTTGGTTTTCTACTTTGTACATACGGTATCCTAGAATGTGTTTTTTCTACTATCATCATTATAGAGGACGCTAAAGGTAAAAGCCAATTTCTGAATATTTTCATAAGGTTTCCTCAAATCAGTGTCGATAACGTCCGAATTTTTTTCTTCTTTGACAGTCAACAGTGTTTTGACAAAGTATTTTAATGAGGAAATAATTCACGTTTGTGATTGGAAACTATTCTAAATTATAAAGAACAAGTTCGTTGAATCCAATTGCCAAATATCACGATAATGAAAATTCTCACCGTTTCTGTATTTTACCATAGAAACGTCACAAATAGGTACCTACTCATTGAATGGAAGTATATTATTATAACACTATATATCGTGTGAATAAAATATTTCCTATTGACAAATATTCAATGAAACTAAAACTTATATTGCTTCTGCAGTTGGAACATCGTTATGCTTATTAATGATAAAAGTTATAGTGCAGAGTTGACTTAATATCAGTTGTAATTCCTACTCAAGCACTTCAGAACACATAATAATATAGTCCAGTCAATGACCATTTTAGCGTGTATTTGTCCCATACAGCACCAATTTTCATAAAAAATTGGACTTAGGTTCTACTTACCATCTATCTCAAGGATAAGTCTACCCTGTGGCAGGAGTTGCTTTTTCTCTGGGGGGTCGATGGCACCCCTTGTTGGGGATGAAAAATTTTTCATTGAAAGTAAGTACGAAAATCGATAAATTGACTAATTCTAAGCAACTTTTGTTTCATGAAGTTTTTTCTGAAAGTCAATACTTTTCCACATATTCGCGTTTTCAGATTCTTTCTCGCGAATAACTGGAAAAATATACATTCTATCGAAAAAAAAGTAAAAAGCAAATTTATAACTTATAAGAAAATAAAGAAAACTGTGTATTTTCAATGTATGCAGATCTAATACTAACTAAATTATTGCTTGTTGAAAGTTGACTGGTATTTTCAATCGCCAAAATGGAAAGTTTCTACGTACAATAACCAAAAACCAACGCATTTTTCGGAAACTCATGAAACTTTTTTTGAAGTCCTTTGAAAAACCTTTATTTAAAATTTTTATAAAAGTTCCTAGCGTCAAAATTAAGCGTGCTATGAGGAGAATAATGTCGATTCCTATTTTTTCGTTGGAAAAAAATAGTGAAAATCTCACCCTCCCTTCCACCCTATTTGAAAAAAATCGTTTCCTCTTGACAATTCACTTCATTTATGTTTTTATAATACGTTCTGAGTGTTTGACCAGTTTAAAGTACTTCTTTTTTGAAAAAAATTGAGTTTGAAGAGAGAAAATCATTTTCGTAATTTAGCGAAAAGTCGCCTTCTCTTCAAAATAACTCAAAAACTATTGATGATACGCAAAATTTTGTGAAGCGCAAAATTGTATGTTTTGCTTATTTGAAAATGTTGACGTTTTATTTTTTTTTATAGGATGAAAATTAAGTAAGGTATGGCAATTTAAAGCCTGCGTGTGTTCGCGCAAAGTACCTTTTTTAGCCCTTTCACCATGAACCTGTTCAAAAATAAGATCTGAAAAAAAAATTTATTCAGATGAGCTCATAGCTCTACGAAAAACCTACAAAATGTTTTTTTGTAGAACTTGATTGCTTGAAAACTAAGCGAATTATGGGGAAAACCAAAAGCACATATTTGTAGAAACTAGAATATGTATTATTATATTGATGACTACACATAGTGGTAAATACCAATCAACTTTCGACAATCAATAATTCCGTTTGTACAGGGTCAGAATACATCATAAATACAAGATTTTTTTTTTTTTATAAGCAATAATTTTGTTCTCTATAGGTTTTTCGATAGAATGCATATTTTTCCAGTTTTTCGCGAATAAGAGTCTGAAAACGTGGCTTTTTTGCCTGAAAACCGACAATTTCAGTCGCGAATAATTCGGAAAGTATTGACTTCATAGAACAAAAGTTGCTTACAATTAGTCAATTTATCGATTTCCATACTTATTTTCAATGAAAAATTGTTCATCCCCAAGAAGGGGTGCCATCCACCCCCAGAGAAAAAGCAACCCCCGGCACAGGGTAGACTTTGAATAAGATGGCAAGTAGAACCTCAATACAAATTTTCATACAAATCGGTGATGTATGGGATAAATACCAAGTTTATACTTTTTTTACCGTCATTGACTGGACTTTTTTGAATTCAGAAAAGTATAATTATTAATTATTCCTGAATATTTCATAGAAAACAGTTGTCATCAAACTGGAAGTTCAACCTAACAAATATTATCAATTTGAATGGATTAATAAACTTTTCTTGATTGATATTGCATAAACAAAGTAAGGAAGAACTAATGATGTAATTGAAAAAGTTGGAACAGAACCGCTACATAAACTCGATTAATTTTGACTAGATGAGTAATTGCAAATGTAGAGTTTAGTATACTGATTCGAGCCCAGAATAGATATTGATTACGAACTTCTGGTAAACTTTGAATTCACCGCCTTAGTTTTCTTTAAAATTTCTTGTATATATTATCCTGTAAGCAAATAACTTATTTATTTCGGTATATTTAACTTTTACATGAGGCTAAATAGTATAGGCGAAAATAAATCTTGAATCTGATTGAAATTCATATCTTCAATCTTATTTCTGCTAAAATATTGATACCAACATTTGAAGCGAGATGTTTTCATAAGATGAATATTTTTATATCATCTTCAACGGAAAGTATAGGTAACTGTGAAACCGATTTTCGAACGTCTTGTGAAACGAATTTCCGTGCAGTTTTTCTATTATGAAAGAAAAAAATTCGTGACCCCGTCATATTATGGTTTGCAAACCAGTAAACCGAAATGAAAATTAAAATATAATTTATTTTAATGAGAACGAAAAAATTCGCGAACGGCATCGCGTACTGAAAATCAACGGTTTGATGATAAATCATGATAAATCTAATAAATAATTTAATTTATTCGAAAAAAAATTTAAAATTCGCTAATTGTATTACTTACTGATCGCGAAGCTGTTTGAGAAACTATTCGTAAATAGTGTCCGCAAAGTACAGCGCCGTTGAGAAAAAAAGTTGAAACCACAGAGCATTGCATTTCAACATGAACTCGATCCACGTAACAAATTTCAACCCTCGAACTCAATCGGCAGAAACTGTAGATTTCAGCAAATTTTCACCATGAAAAACAAGAAATATCTACCTACGTTAAACTAGCGACAGTTAAAAAAATTTACCCAGATTTTATATTATATTATATTATATTATATTATATTATATTATATTATATTATACTATACTATACTATACTATACTATACTATACTATACTATACTATACTATACTATACTATATTATATTATATAATATTATATTATATTATATTATATTATATTATATTATATTATATCATATCATATCATATCATATCATATCATATCATATCATATCATATCATATCATATCATATCATATCATATCATATCATATCATATCATATCATATCATATCATATCATATCATATCATATCATATCATATCATATCATATCATATCATATCATATCATATCATATCATATCATATCATATCATATCATATCATATCATATTATATTATATTATATTATATATCATATATATCATATCATATCATATCATATTATATTATATTATATTATATTATATTATATATATATATATATATATATATATATATATATATATATATATATATATATATATATATATATATATATATATATATATATATATATATATATATATATATATATATATATATATATATATATATATATATATATATGATCATATAATTTTTAAATATTGCTATATCATAAACTACTGTGAAGACTTTCTATCGAAAGTGACTGAACTAGCAAAGATTCTCCAACCCTTTAGCATAGGCTTGTTATCGGCGATGAATAATCTGGATGTATATCAAAAGTTTCAAGAAAATAACTAGACCTATATGTTACGTACCCCTTGTTCTGTTTTATTCAATCTTTTCCAAAGTTATTCCTATGTTTTCGAATGAAGTGCCGATAGTCGAATAATGCTGAGATGATGGATAAATAAAATATGGTTCAAAACATGATTAAACGTTGATACATTGCTATATATAGGTATATACCTATATATATATATATATATATATATATATATATATATATATATATATATATATATATATATATATATATATATATATATAAACTTTGTCGAGATAACCTTCTTCAACAATAATACGATGATTCCAAATTTACAGAGATAGAACATTGCCAGTAAACTCACCAAATAGTTGAGGTTGAAAATAAAAGCAACATGTCTTAGAACAAATAATCTTTAGGGACATCTCATACTCAGCAAAATGAACAATGAACTCAAGTAAATTTCACGCGGACAAACAATTATTCTAAACAAGCATAAGTTAACAGCTAAAAAATTTTTTATGTATCAACTTGACGTCTATTGTTGCTCCGAAACTCCGAAGTAGGGATGTTCATGTATCATCGATGCATGGAATCCATGCGATGTTTACGTTACGATACATCGGATTGATTCGATGTTTTGACAAAGAATTTATCTATTCTATGCATCAAGTATTGTTTGAAAAACATCGAATAGTTTTTTCACTATTTGTTCTAGAAGGTTTAGCCAAACCCAAAAAATAATCATTCCAAAATTTTCTGCAGAGTCTGCCTAGATATCATTGGTGTTAAGAATTTTTCAATAAAAATTATTATTTATTGTAATAAAACACTTCTATTAGTATGTAATTTTTTTTACTCACAAAACTCTACTATTATTATCAGATTTTCACTTTGAAAACCTGCTTATTAAAATGGGTGCGATTAGCAAAGTTGGACCTAGGACCAAGATAGATTTTCGTTTCATGACTTTTTATGATGCTTGGCACCTAAAACTCAATTTCATATATCTCATAAGTATATCTCATGTATCTTTCTCTCTCTCTCTCTCTATATATATATATATATATATATATATATATATATATATATATATATATATATATATATATTCGTTTGTATGTATGTGCTTATGTATTTTAGCGCAATTTCAAAGTAATAGTGTTGCAAATTTGTAAATAGGTAGTTTCGTATGATATCTTGGATGAGATTGTTTTTGGTTCGAATTAGTTGGTGGATTGACCCCCCTAGGGGGAAAATAAACCTCGTTTACATGATAAAGGTAGCAATTTTGAAGCAATAGGGTAGAAAGTTTGTAAATAGTTAGTTCCGCATGATATCTTGGATGGGATTGTTTTTGATTCGAATTGGTTTAGGGGTTGACCCCACTGGGGGGGAAATAAATCTTGTTTACACGACAGAAAGCGGAATTTGGTAGCAATAGGGTTGAAAGTTTGTATCTGGGTAGTTTTGTATGATATTTTGAATGTAATTGGTTTTGGTTCGAATTGGTTGGGGCGTTGATTCCGCGGGTAGGAAATAAATATTCTTTACACATTAGAGAGCAATTTTTTTTTACATTTGAAAAAAAACTTAATTTGAAGAATATATTTTAAAAACTGGATAGGTTATGAAAACCTGCTCTTCTAATGCAGGTCGCTGCGATAGAGTTTTCAATTATATACTATCAAACCGACGCACAATAACTCAGAATTCAAAGAAAAACAAAAAAGTAATCGATGTTGAAAAAACATCGATGTTTTCAAGCGATGCGACGAAAAACATCGATGCAAGGTTCCGATTTTTTACATCGAATGGAAACATCGTATTTTCTGAGAGAATATCCCTACTCCGAAGCAACTTTGAGGTTGGAACACAGAATCAATGTCACAAATTGTTCGTTCGAACCACCGACCTAACAATTCCCGGCACTGTCACAATGTCCAGTGGGAATTTTCTGGTTTATGGATGTGAAAATTCCTACTCAAGAATAATCGAATGTAGTTTACAGGATACAGTGCTCATCCTGCGAATTGTGTACATAGGCCAAACCTCTCCACAACTAAATAAACGGACCACTCAATATAAAAGTGATGTAAAAAATTCCCACAATATGAACCATCAAGATGCCATGTACTGGCATATGAAAAACACCTAAAAAAACGGTCATTTCTTGAGATGTACCACATTGAAAGAAATTCCTGTTCCATGTACTCTCGATCTGGCATAAAAAATAAAAGCAACATCTTTTACTTTTTACTTCATTACAATCCGAGCTAATAGTGACTAGAAGTCAACACTGGACATTTTTACAGTGTCAGGAATTGTCACTGAATTTCAAAAGGTTTTTCTGTGATTCGGACGAACAATTTGTGACATTGATTCTGTGTTCCAACCTCAAAGTTGCTTCGGGAATTACGGAGCAACAAAAGACGTCAAATTGATGGAGAAAAGATTTTTTAGCTAATAACTTATGCTTGATTAGAATAATTATTGTTTGTCCGCGTGAAATTCAATTGAATACATTGTTGTTCTTTATGTTGCTGAGTAGGAGATGTTCCTGAAAATTGTTTGTTCTAAAAAATGTCGCTTTCATTTTTAACCTCAACTATTTGGCGAGTTTAGGTACTGGCAATGTTTTATTTCTGTGCTTTTGTAATCATCATATTATTGCAGTGCCCTGAAGAAGGCTTTGACAGTAACTTAAACGTCGACATAAATAATTGAAATACTAGGCTATTACCCATTCGTTTCAACCCCTTATTAAATCGTCAATTTATATATATATATATATATATATATATATATATATATATATATATATATATATATATATATATATATATATATATATATATATATATATATATATATATATATATATATATATATATATATATATATATATATATATATATATATATATATATATATATATATGTATATATGTATGTATATATATATATAATATATATATATATATATATATATATATATATATATATGTTCAGAAAGATTTCCGCGGGTCGGAAGTATTTGAAATATATATATATATATATATATATATAAGTATATATATATATATTTATATATATATATATATATATATATATATATATATATATATATATATATATATATATATATATATATATATATATATATATATTTATATATACATCGTAGAATGAAAATTGCTTGTTGTATTCGTGAATTTTTGCGTTTGGTTATTAATTAATTTGTTTCTATAATTTAAACGTTCTATATTAATGTTATTTTCTTAGAATATATTCTAAATGACAATATTATACACTTTTTGATTGGCGTAGATAACAAGGCAAAAAAAGTGAAGAAAAATAATGATTTAAAATCATTGTTTTTCTCCACTTTTCTGAACCATATACGTTTTGTAGCAGTATCCGCATAGTACCTGGTAAATTTTGTTTGAGTGTGATTTTAGTGAACTTCGTTCTTTCAATTTAGTATAAAATTTATTTACTTTTTTTGTGTTGCAGGTGCAAATTTTTATAATTTTGTCTCTGAAACTGGGAATTAATTTATTTGTAAGATTTGTATTGTTAGGTGAACTTTCATATTGACTCATGAAATTTCAATCGATCCTGTCCTTTTCGATATTAACTAGAGGTTTCACTCAATTTTTAGAATGGTTGCTACATGAAGAATGAAATAAGAGTTTTTTCATCACACGTATGTTCAGTATAGGCATTTTTTTTATAGGAAGTCGTATGAATCTTTCAAATACTTTTAAATGAACCTCAATTGGTGATTCTTGTTTATTTAATGTACTTTACCTTCATTCTCATTTGAGGTATTGGTAGTGGGTGAACTCTTCGTACAAAAAGTTTTTTCTTTTCTAATCCATCTTCATGACGTCACCAATTCGACACACTGTTTTATACAAAAACGGAATTATTATCTTCAGTTTTCTATATAAATTGTTTATGGAAGTTTAAATCATTGAATTTTTTCCGGTCAACCTGAATACCAATAGTAGCTACTTCAACATAAAAACGAATCCATGACAAAAGTACAACTGGCCTTATATATTGACAAGAAACTATCAAACGAAAAAGTTAATTTCTCTTGTTATAGACAAGAGACCCTTACTCGCCAGGGATATATTTTGATTTACATAGAGATTATTTATGTAGGCTCTCACCTCAGGTTTCCTACCTTTGTGAAAGTTGTTTATCTACTTTTTTTCATGTGTCTATGATATGATAATTATTAATTTCCAATTTTTGATTCTTCGACTCATAATCCATAAGTGACTCAATATTGGTTCATTTGTATATATGTATATATATATATATATACATATATATATATATACCTATATATATATATATATATAATTATAAATATATATATATATATATATATATATATATATATATATATATATATATATATATATATATATATATATATATATATATATATATATATATATATATATATATATATATATATATATATATATATATATATATATATATATATATATATATATATATATATATATATATATATATATATATAGATAGGTATATATATATATATATATATATATATATATATATATATATATATATATATATATATATATATATATATATATATATATACCTATATATATATATATATATTTATATATATATATATATATATATATATATATATATATATATATATATATATATATATATACAGGGTGTCGCGTTAATAACACGCCAGAGTGACTCTGAAGTTAGATTGGCGTCAGGCCAATCTGATTATATCATATGATCTCAGTACAAGTTTTCTGGTTTTCGACATATTACCAGTCTTGTTTTTTTCAAAAATCAGTACTTTTTGGTCATTTTCTCGTCTGTTTTGAATATAAATAACTTCTAGCTTATGATTTTATTTTCTTATACTATTATCAATAGTTGGTTGCGAAAATCAACACATCAATTCATCAAAAACTAGCTCACTAACTTAGGAAAAAAATTAAGTTGTTTTAATTTAATTCCGAAAATTTTAACTAAAGTTTGACTACTTACTGTGAAAAGTAATGTACCGGACTGAATAAGCAAATGATCTTAAAAACTAGCCTATTTAGTGCTCTTTCGAACATGGTACAACAATTGTATTTTTTTTTCAAAAGTCTAAAAATTCCAGTTTTTGTCATTGAAGTCGTGCTACTTGTGAAACACTTCAAATAAAAAATAAAACCTAATAGAACGTACAGGCGTCTTTTGCAAATTACAACGAGGTATTTGTTGTAGAAAATATCTGAAACCACTATTCATTACTCTTTTTCATGCATTGTTGTATGTATGCGTCCTAATAATGAACAGAAGCTAAGATCGTATTAATTATTTCAATAGATTGTTATATCGTTAAAAGCAAATAAGGAATTTTGATCTGAAATTTGATTCATTATTTTCATAATAGATTTTCGAAATGTCTACTAATGATTCTTGAACACAACATGCATCTTCTCAAAAATTATTCTTTCAAACGCCTTGAACTTAAATCAGATATTTCACGTGCTGCTTGACTGATTCGTTGACGAAATTCATTTGCCGATCGAATTGGTTTTCCATAGACTTCATCTTTTAAATATTCCCAGTAAAAAAATCGATAGGATTGAGGCCTGGCGAGCGCGTGGGCCACACAATTGGTTCTAGCCCGCCAATCCAACTTGTTGGGAATATTTGATAAAGACGCGCCCTGCACGAGCATAGTGTGCAGGGCACCCATCATTTTACAACCACATCCTTCTTCTCAATCAATCAAGCAGCACGTGAAATAAATGATTTGAGTTCAAGGCATTAAAAAGGACAATTTTTGACAAGATGCAGGTTGTGTTTGAAGGTCAGTGGTAGACATTCCGAAAATCTATTGTGAAAATAATAATTCATATATATATATATATATATATATATATATATATATATATATATATATTTATATATATATATATATATATATATATATATATATATATATATATATATATACAGGGTCCTGCAACAGTGGCGCGGTGTTCCATATCTCTATTTTGGAAACAGATAGAAATATATATTTCTATAATATTACCTTATTGCTCGAGCTCGACAAAATAAAAATATTGTCGGTCACACAGGGTGTTCAATTTCTTCTGGACGAATATCAACTATGTTTTTTCAAATGGCAACCTATATTTTTTGTCGCCTTTTCGGTTTCTACATAGAAAATAAAAGATACTTTATATTGATCTTCATTTCGAAAATATTTACGGTTTTCGAGATTTTTTGCATTTTTGATTTTTTTTTTCAATTTTGGTCACTCAGAATATTTGAAATTATAAAGTTGTGCCAAGTCCAATTGAAATTCATTTTTGGTCAAATATTCTACATTGGTAAATCTCTCAAACGATGTATCTGAAATCAACCTGCGATATACAGGGTATGAAAAATCGCTTGCCACATATTGTAAATAAAAATGTACAGAATCTTCCTTATTTCAAATAGAACACCCTGTATATTATAGATCCAGAAGAAGCGCTAAGAAAAGGTCTATAAATGTCATGAAGTATTCCCTATGGTTAAGTTTACTAGTTTTCCTTAAAACAGCGAAAAATGGCAAATATTCGAATTTCTTCGCTATAATCTCAATGAACGACTTTTTCCAAAAATAACCTGTTGGTAGATAAACAAGTTGTGAATTACACCACAAAATATTCATCGTATATTCAAAATAATTTCAATAATCTCCAAATTTGAGCCATATTCTTTCGATTTAAAACACCCTTTCAGCGAATAAAATATTTATTGGAAATCGGGTAGTCTGGCAAATGACAGATCAAAATATTTGCCTTCAAATAAGTATTGTAATCTTTAGTGATTCGTTAAGTTGAACTTTCGATATAATTTAACAACATCCTGATGAAATCATATCGAAAATTCTACTTAACGAATCACTAAAGATTTCAATACTTATTTGGAGGCAAATATTTTGATCTGTCATTTGCCAGACTACCCGATTTCCAATAAATATTTTATTCGCTGAAAGGGTGTTTTAAATCGGAAGAATATGGCTCAAATTTGGAGATTATTGAAATTATTTTGAATATACGATGAATATTTTGTGGTGTAATTCACAACTTGTTTATGGAAAAAGTCGTTCATTGAGATTATAGCGAAGAAATTCGAATATTTGCCATTTTTCGCTGTTTTAAGGAAAACTAGTAAACTTAACCATAGGGAATACTTCATGACATTTATAGAGCTTTTCTTAGCGCTTCTTCTGGATCTATAATATACAGGGTGTTCCATTTGAAATAAGGAAGATTCTGTACATTTTTATTTACAATATGTGGCAAGCGATTTTTCATACCCTGTATATCGCAGGTTGATTTCAGATACATCGTTTGAGAGATTTACCAATGTAGAATATTTGACCAAAAATGAATTTCAATTGGACTTGGCACAACTTTATAATTTCAAATATTCTGAGTGACCAAAATTGAAAAAAAAAAATCAAAAATGCAAAAAACCTCGAAAACCGTAAATATTTTCGAAATGAAGATCTATATAAAGTATCTTTTATTTTCTATGTAGAAACCGAGTAGGCGACAAAAAATATAGGTTGCCATTTGAAAGAACATAGTTGATATTCGTCCAGAAGAAATTGAACACCCTGTGTGACCGACAATATTTTTATTTTGTCGAGCTCGAGCAATAAGGTAATATTATAGAAATATAGATTTCTATCTGCTTCCAAAATAGAGATATGGAACACCGCGCCACTGTTGCAGGACCCTGTATATATATATATATATATATATATATATATATATATATATATATATATATATATATATATATATATCGTAGAATAAAAATTGCTTGTTGTATTCGTGAGTTTTTGCGTTTGGTTATTAATTGATTTGTTTCTATAATTAAACGTTCTATATTAATGTTATTTTCTTCGAATATATTCTAAATGTCCATATTATACACTTTTTGATTGGCGTAGATAACAAGGCAAAAAAAGTGAAGAAAAATAATGATTTAGAATCATTGATTTTCTTCACTTTTCTGAACCACATACGTTTTGTAGCAGTATCCGCATTGTACCTGGTAAATTTTGTTCGAGTATAATTTTAGAGAACTTCGTTCTTTCAATTTAGTATAAAATTTATTTACTTTTTTTGTGTTGCAGGTGCAAATATTTATAATTTTGTCTCTGAAACTAGGAATTAATTTATTTGTAAGATTTGTATTGTTAGGTGAACTTTTATATTGACTCATGAAATTTTAATCGATTCTGTCCTTTTCGATATTAATTAAAGGTTTTACTCAATTCTTAGAATGGTTGCTACACGAAGAATGGAATAAGAGTTTTTTCATCACATGTATGTTCAGTATAGGCATTTTCTTATAGGAAGTCGTATGAATCTTTCAAAAACTTTTAAATGAACCAGGTCTTACCTTAATTGGTGATTGTGTTTCTTGTTTATTTAATGTACTTCACCTTTATTCTCATTTGAAGTATGGGTAGTGGGTGAACTCTTGGTAAAATAAGTTTTTTCATTCCTAATCCATCTTCATGACGTCATCGATTCGACACACTGTTTTATACAAGAACGGAATTATTATCTTCAGTTTTCTATATAAATTGTTTATGAAATTTGAAATCGTTGAATGTTTTCCGGTCAACCTGAATACCAATAGTACCTACTTCAACATAAAAACGAATCCATGACAAAAGTACAACTGGCCTTATATATTGACAAGAAACTATCAAAAGACAAAGTTAATTTCATTTATTGATTTACATAGAGATTATTCATGTAAACTCTCACCTCAGGTTTCCTACCTTTGTGAAGGTTGTTTATTTACTCTTTTTCATGTGTCTGTGATATTGATAATCATTAATTTTCAATTTTTAATTTTTTGACTCATAATGCATAAGTGACTAAATATTGGTTTGTTTGTAAATATATGTATATATATATATATATATATATATATATATATATATATATGTATATATATATACCTATATATATATATATATATATATATATGAAAAACTTGGTTCTCGGAATGAACCGCGTAGAAGATTTGAAAAGTCTCGACGTTTCGGCTCCTTTTGCGAAGATATCTTCAGGAGAATTAGAAGGCCTCAATCTGCCTACTCCACGAATCGAATTAGGAGGAATCGGAAACAATACGATTGCGTGGTCACAACCTGCCTACTCCACCAACCGTACTGCTTCCTGTCAACTCTGAAGTCTCAACCTGCCTAATCGTCGGAGTCAACTGACGGGCCGATCGTGGTGTGGCCGTATTTATAGGCGAGGGGGGCGGGTACTCCATTGACGTAGTTATTGACGTAGTATTGATGACAATGGGGTATTCACGCTCATCAGTGCGGGATGCACTCTGATTGGGTGTGTCATGGCGACCATTGAGAAGTGGTTTCCATGCTGATGGGAGTCTGTGACTGTCATCTCTGGTGTTCAAACAATTTGGACATTTTCCTATTTCTACAGCTTCACGAAAAATTCGGGATTTGAAAGATCGGACGGGAGCAATAGTTCTTGTATTAGGGAAATCGATAATGTGGCCTGTTTGGGTGTGATGTTGGGAGAGGGCGTTGGTGATATCTGAGTGTCTTACTGATGTTCCGAGAACCAAGTTTTTCAAATACTTCCGACCGCGGAAATCTGTGGAAGTAAAAGGGTGAAAGGATAACTTACTGATAGACGAGAGCATATGTCAAGATGCGAGACACTACACGCGCAACCTACATCATCGTTAGACTACGCGAAAGCTTATGATACATCATCGCACAGCTTGATAATACGACTACTAGAAAGGCTCAAAATCCACCCTAATATCGTCTATGTGATGAAAAATATTATGGCGCTATGGAAAACTAAGTTTGCCATTCGATCAGAAGGTCGAACCACCTATACGGGATGGGAAACATATAGGCAAGGAGTATTTCAGGGAGATTCGCTAAGTCCATTATTGTTCTGCATAACACTTCTACCATTAACTGTTGAGTTGAGGGCAAGCAGAATAGGTTACAAGGCCGGGCCACCAGGCAGAAGAGAACACCTAATATCACATCTTCTGTACATGGACGATTTAGAGCTTTACGCTCCTCCCGAGGAATCTCTGCAACAATAAATTGCTGAATATCGTTGCTGAATACACTGCAGCAATAGGAATGTCATTCGGGTTAGACAAATGTGCTGTCTTTCATTTAAGCAAAGGGAGAACTGAAGAAGCAGGAGAAAATATCGAATTAGAAGGGGGAAATATCATTCGTTGCCTTGAAGATCAAGAAACTCACAAAGGACCCCGCACATTTAGTTAGAAAAAATGACGACAGCTAAATTCGCCAATTTTTGGATATATTATAGATACTGGCTACCTACACAACATATCAATTTTAAATTCTGTTCCCACGACTGGTTTAGGATATAGAGTGGTCCAAATATATATTTCCAAAAAAATCATATTCATAATTTCAGAAAATAATGATAACATACAAATTTTTACTGGAATATGATAACTTCACTGAAAAAAGGTTCCTTAAAGGAAGCCATCCAAATACTTTGAAAATAAGCCTGGCATATACAGGCTGTTTACTCGATGAGTTTGTGTATGCGGCTTCAACTTCGACAGTTTTATGCCACAAAACTCTATTTCTAGCCTCATTGATAACAAGCGATATCTAAAACAGTGAAACAAAATACAGCTTCCTAACATGTATAGTTTAGAAAAAAAAGTGGTCCAAAAGTTAAAATCACAGAATTTTTTTTCTTTATTACTTGAAAACTTTTTATTTGTGAGGTACTGGAGAGTAAGTAAGTCGAATAGTCTATCCAGTTGAAGTAGATAATGATCTTTCTACATTCAGATCATTTGTGTCCGGGGAGCGAAGAATTCACCTACAAATGCAAAGGGAGTACAATAGCCGCTATTTTTCTGCTACCTCACCTAAAAAGAATTTTTAGAAAATATGACGCATTCGGGAGACATTTCTTCCTCAACTAGTGCTACTGTCGAAGCAGACGGTAAATTCAGTATGGTTCTAATTAATATTCAATCAATACGCAGAAAAACGGAGGAATTGTATTTGTTTTTGGAGGAGTTAGGGTTTCCCCAAATAGTCGCTATAACAGAACACTGGTTACAAGTTGGTGAACCTGTTTTTATTGAAAAATATTCAACAATTAGCAGATATGACCGCAATAATACAGCGCATGGTGGAACTCTGATTTTGTCCTTGGACGACAACTTTTCATCTGTATCCAAATATGATTTCTTACTGGCGGAGACTATATTTGAATTCTCAATAGTACATAATAAAAACATTGATTTGTTCATTGTTTGCATTTATAGAACGCCCACGTCAAATGTACAACTTTTCCTAGACTACCTTCTTAATTTGCTTGACGCATTGCCTATAAAAAGTAGGAAAATCGTATGCGGCGATTTTAATATTGACTTTGCTGCTGCATGTGCCTCTCGGAGATCTTTGGTAAATATTTTAGAATCATTTTGTCTCACTATGCATGTGGATTCGCCAACTCGAATCACCAAAACTTCTTCTACAATCATAGATTACATTGTTTCTGATTTTATTCCCCTTAATGTCGAACACAGGGTAATCAGTACGGACCTCTCGGACCATGAAGCGGTTCTTGCCAGTTTTTGTGATCCCACAGACAGCTCCAAAACAAAAACTGTCGAATGGGTCTAATTTATTCTCAAAAAAACTTTAATATGTTTTATAATGCATGTCTGTTTACTGATTGGCGTGGTCTATTTGAAGATACCGACTCTAAATTTTTAGACTTCATTAATAAGATGATTAAGTGTTTTGATACAGCATTTCCCCTTCGCAAAATAAAAACTAAGCGTCACAAATCTTGGACAACTAAGGGAATTCGAATTTCATCTAAAAATATGAGATCGCTAATGTATATTAAAAAATTCATAGATAACCCCTCTATATTGAATTACATTAACAACTATAGGGCATTATACCGCAAAATCATTAAATTGGCTAAGCACAACTTCTACAATGTTCGCATCTCACAAGCTTCGAACTCTTCCAGAGAAACATGGTCTATAATAAATGACTTAAGAGATAAAACCCGTTCCTCATGCTATGTTGATCCCAGCCCTGATGAACTGAATAATTACTTCGTGAATGTATGTAAGAATATCAATTCAAATATAGTTCCGAGTTGTGATGCTCTCTCCTTCCTGCTACCATCTAAAAAGATTATGGACAGTTTCTTCCTGAGACCAGTTGACACACATGAACTGATGCAAACCATAAGCGATATACAGAATAAAGATTCATGTGGAAATGATGGCTTATCCATCAAATTATTTTTAAACATACCTGATACAGCCATCAACATTTTAGTCTCGTTGATTAATGAATCTTTTGAAGTTGGTCTCTTTCCCACTTGTCTGAAAACAGCCATTATTATCCCACTCCATAAGGGTGGAGAAAAAACTAAAACTTGTAACTATAGACCTATTGCTTTATTGCCTACCTTATCGAAGATAGTCGAAAGGCTCATGAAATGCCGTCTCTTACCCTTCCTTCTCAAACATAATATTCTTACAGCACAACAGTATGGCTTCTTACCCACAAAATGCACTAATGACGCAATGTTTTCAGTTCTAAATGAAGTATATACATCACTCAATGACAAACTGTTCACAACTTCAGTTTTTTGTGACTTCGCAAAGGCCTTTGATTGTGTTAACCATGCAATTTTAGTACGAAAACTTCAGTTTTATGGCATACGTGGGTCTCCTTTAGAATGGTTTAAATCTTACCTAACTAACAGGCAACAAATAGTACGAGCAAATGGTAAGAATTCAATAAATCTACCAATAGACAGTGGGGTACCTCAGGGCTCGGTTTTAGGACCAATTCTCTTTCTTCTTTTCATCAACGATATTGTGGACTTGAAAATAAGTGGTAGAATTACTTTGTTTGCTGATGACACCAGTGTAACTTGGAGTAACTCTGATATACAAGCCTTACAGTCAATTATAAGTAATGATTTGATGGCTATTAAGGCCTGGTCTGATTCAAATAGACTTTGTTTCAACACAGATAAAACTGTAGTAATGTCTTACAGAGGAACCCTACAACCTGTTACCCTAAACAATAAACCAATTCAAACAGTGAACTCAGCGAAGTTTTTAGGTCTTTATATTGATGAGTCGCTCAAATGGTCTACTCATATAGACATATTAACAAAAAAATTATCTTCTGCATGTTTCGCCATTAAAACGGTTTCTAGAGAGCTTTCAATTTCTGCTGCGTTGTCGACATACTTTTCTTTATTCGAATCACACCTTCGTTATGGTTTGCCATATTGGGGTTCATGCAGCCTCTCCCACTTTGAGTCTGTTTTCAGATTGCAAAAGAGAGCAGTTCGTTATATGTTTGATCTGAGCAGAAGGACACATTGCGAATTCTACTTTAAAAAACTCAAAATTCTAACTCTTCCTTCACTATTCATATTCGAATCCGTCTGTTTGGTTCGCAAACATATTCATAACTTTTCAGAAAGACCAAATCATAGATATCCCACAAGAAATTCAGATACCGATATTTATTTAATAACGCCCACCTCCGTCTTAACAAAAAACTCCTTTACCTACAATGCCGGAAAGTTATACAATCATCTACCATTGGAGCTAAAATCCTTGAGTACGTACAATAAGTTCCGAAGTTCAACTAAGGCTTTTCTTTTGGAGAGACCATTTTACTCAGTGGCAGAATTTTATTCTGTAACTGAATTTCACAATGTAACATAGACCCTTGAGATCCACATTTAGTAGCAACATATATTAATGTTTTGTTTTTTTTTTTGTAATATACAAAATTTTATATCTGTATAATAAGTTTAGTTGACAAATATGTTGATTCTTAACATATGTTTATACATAATCGACTGATAAATGTTTTTCTATTTTGTTCTTCTATTTAATAGATTCTTGTTTTGTTCAACGATTGAAAGTGTGTTTTGTTTAATTAGTTATCATTGTTAAATTTTATTTTCAATTTTTTATAGGTATGTGCTTTGTCGACAAAATTTTGTAATTTTATAAGACAATAAAGCTGTTTCTCTCTCTCTCTCTCTCTATAAAAAGTACTAATCACGTTGAAACTGACGTTTTAATACCGTATGTTCATTTTTACAGGCATACCTCGTAGATAAAAATGTATTAATTATTTTTCATCTTGAGGTGATCAAGATATTAATTTAGAAATTGATGAAGCTCATCTCGATATTAACCTTGTTAGGTTGAGACTATTCTCGAGATATAAAAATGTTACAGCTATGGATTCAAATTAATGAAGACCGAGAGTGTCGACTACTACTGTACCTGTAAATCTGTACCTGTAACTGTACCTGTAACTGTACCTGTAAATCTGTACCTGTAAATCTGTACCTGTAAATCTACTGTACTTGTACCTGTAAATTAGGTCCAAGAACACTCGGAACATGTGCTCATGTGGCAATGGTGTTGTGGTACCTTGGTTATTCTGGTATGCTCCCGCACGTGAAATATCCTTTTACTAAAATTATAGATTCGGTAAACAACGCGATTTCAATTGATATTCAAATGTGAAAATAATTATTCATTCAGGATACTAGACTTATGGCCAAAGAACGTATTTCACTGTACCTGTATCTTGAAATGTGAGTCTATGGATCTGGAAGAAGCGATTCCAAACCACCCTGAACAATACAAACTGAATATATTATTCTTACTCGTCTCGTTGAAATTCAATCAGTCCCATTAGAATCATTAGATACACTCTCATTTTTCGACATTAGGAAACGAACATACGGTATATGAACTTTAGTTTTAACATGAATTTGGCCTCTTTTTTAACTATTCGATTTGGCAATGAACTCATTCATTTTTCCAGTACCTCACAAATAATCCCTGTATGAAATATAAAGAAGAAAAATTCGGTGATGTCAAATTAGACCATTCTTCTTTCTAAATTGTACATGGTAGACAGTTGTATTTTTCGTCTACTATATGGGGTATCCTTTGTTATTATTAAGTAAGAAATAAAGCCTTTTGAAATATAATTGTCGAAGTTGAGACCGTGTACACCAACCCATCGAGTAAACAGCCTGTATATGTCGGACTCAATTTTGAGTTATATGAGTGACTATCGTCAAGCTATAGCTTTCCACCGAAGTTATCGCATTTCACAGAAAGTCTGTATGTTAACAGCATTTTCTAAAATTGTAAAGTTGGTTTATCGAGACATTGACATTTGGACCACTCTATATCCCAAACCAGTCGTGAGAACAAAATTTAAAATTGATATGTTTCATAGCTGGCCAGTATCTATAATATATACAAAAATTAGCGAATTTAGCTGTCGTCATTTTTTTTAACTAAATGTGCGGGGTCCTTTTTTGGAATGCAATAGAGAGGTTTCTGCTACAAACAGCTTGGCAGTCCCGATAGTCACTTACTCTTTCGGGGTGGTAAATGAAATTCTCGATCTCGAAAGATCCACAAGAAAAGTAATGAACATGAATCGGAGCCTGCATCCCAATTGCTCGACACAGAGAACATACCTTCCTCGAACGTAGGGAGGCAGGGGTTTACAAAGTTTGGAATATCAACACCATCAGCAAACCTTGGAAATGGCAATAAGGATATTGAGAAGTGAAGACCCGCCTCTTAAAATGGCAGCTCATCATCAAATCAAGGAGCGTTCCTATTCATAGCTGGACGGAGAGCCTTGGAAAAGCTCAATATGACTGGCATATCAATTGAGCCTGAGTTAGCAGGAACACCGATCACGCCGGCCAAACAAAAAAGACTGGGTAGGCAGATAAGACAGGCACAACTGAAGACACTACTCGAAGATCATATGAGTAAAATTCTGCACTCCAAATATCACAGGCTTTTGGAAGAACAGGGCCTGTCGGAAAAATTATCCTTTGCCTTTTTGAAGTCTGCTGGGCTTAAGTCGAAAACGAAGGGATTTGTTATGGCTTGTCGAGATGGAGTGATAAATACATGGTATAAAAAGAACATAATGAAAGTGGACACCCAACAACTGCAGAGCATGCCATAGTCAGCAAGAAACTCCTATGCATATCCTGTCTGCTTGCAGAATCCATGCAACATCAGGGTATATAGAAAGACATAATGGGGCGCACCGGATTCTCTAATTTTATCTGAGATAAGTTTATGGAATAGACAAAGAACCAGTGCTTCCATATGTTCCACTAGAAATTGAAGCGGTTGTTGAGAACGATAGAGCTAGCATATACTGGAACTATGCATTTTCAACAACTCGGCAGATCCACGCAATGAAGCCAGATATAGTCCTACTGGACAAAGAGCTCAGAGAATTGTTTGTTGTCGAGTTTTCGTCCCCTGCCGAAAATAATGGTAATGAAAGAAGAACAGAAAAAGGAAATATACAGAGATTTTATGTTCGAGCTGAGGACACTATACCCAGGGCATAAAGTAAGGATGGTCGTACTAATCATAGGTTGTCTAGGCGGAATGAGAGCTAACTATATGACATAACTGAAAATTATTTCGGCATGCAGATCTCTGGCCGATACGAGTGAATACACTGAACTCAGTTCAGTGTATTCACACCGACCAAGAAGAGCTACCTGAAGATGGCAAAGGTGATTTTACCGAAACGTCGAGCAGGCTTCAACGAAGTCGAAGCCCATAAGCAGATACAAACCCGGGAAACCAGACAACCAGATTATCTCCGCGAGAACCTGAAAATCAACATATATATATATATATATATATATATATATATATATATATATATATATATATATATATATATATATATATATATATATATATATATATATATATATATATATATATATATATATATATATATATATATATATATATATATATATATAGGGTGTACCAATCTTACGACAAACTTCGGTATTTGGGATATTTTAAGAGATATCAGACAATGTTTTCAACAAAAATGGTATATGTCTTCAAAATCCATATTTTGAAATTATTTCGAACTATACAGAGTGTTGCATAAGTCCGTTACAAACTAAACATATGGTTTTTTAAATGAGAACCCCTATATATTATACCGAATTCGGATTACTCACATTTTTTTGAAGCTTCTGAACAGTGTTTCATAATATGATGCAATATCTCCGTATTATATTAAATTTGAATTAGTTCTCATTTTGTATACAGGGTGGACGGAAACTCGAATCTTTCATTTTCTCTCTTATTTCAAATGGAACACCCTGTATTTTATAGCACAAATAAAATCTTCTATTATATAACTTTATTTTTTGTCAAGCATTCCCTATACCCAAAGTTAATAAAAACAGAGTTATTTTGTAATATTTATTGTGAACCATAATTATTAACCTTATATGTGAAAGCAATAAACGTTGAATGTAACAAAAAATCCTATATAATAATAAATTTTAATAAACAATTTATTCTTAACAAAACATGTCACCAAAAGTATAATTCTAACCGTAATATTAAACTAAATGTTCAAAGTGTTCCCGTTAACATCAATGCAATGCTGGAAACAATTACATTTTATCAGTTAGCGTTGAAATTGATGCTAACGATGAACACTTTGAACATTTAGTTTAATATTACGGTTCGAATTATACTTTTGGTGACTTGTTTTGTTAAGAATAAATTATTTATTGAGATTTATTATTATTTAGGATTTTTTGTTACATTCAACGTGTATTGCTTTCACATTTAAGGTTTATAATTAGGTATGGTTCACAATGAATATTACAAAATAACTCTGTTTTTATTACTTTTGGGTATAGGGAATGCTTCACAAAAATTGAAGTTACATAATAGAAGATTCTATTTGTGCTATAAAATACAGGGTGTTCCATTTGAAATAAGAGAGAAAATTAAAGGTTCGTGTTTCCGTCCACCCTGTATACAAAATGAAAAATAATTCAAATTTAATATAATACGGAGATATTGCATCATATTACGAAACTCTGTTAGGCAAAATAAATTTTTTTTCTTCAACGCACAATAAGCTACAGAGCGTTGATTTACCTACGATTTTCATATAAACGTGTCCATATCTTCTGAAGTACTCTGTATAACATAGCAAAACCTTGAATCAAAAGCTTCAAAAAAATGTGAGTAATCCGAATTCGGTATAATATACAGGGGTACTCATTTGAAAAACCATATGTTTAGTTTGTATCGGAGTTATGCAACACTCTGTATATTTCGAGATAATTTCAAAATATGGACCTTAAAGACATCTACCCTTTTTGTTGATATCATTTTTTGATCTCTTAAAATAACCCATATACCGAAGTTTGTCGTAAGATTGGTACACCCTGTATATATATATATATATATATATATATATATATATATATATATATATATATATATATATATATATATATATATATATATATATATTTATTATTATATATATATATTTATATATATATATGATATATATATATATATTATATATATATATATATATATATATATATATATATATATATATATATATATATATATATATATATATATATATATATATATACATATATATATATATATATATATATATATATATATATATATATATATTTTTTTTTATTTTTGAAATTTGTTAGCTGCGATTGTTTTCGTTGCAGAACAGTAGAATTAAAATTGCAAACGCCGCCATTTTTACGTAGATATTTCTGATTTTGTTATAAATGTCCTTTTCGGTACATATTGACGTCTCCTGGGGTTCACATTACACCAAATGAACATAAATTTGATAAAATTGAGGTAGAAGTAAACTATCAAAATTTTCCAACCGTTGCCATTTTCACGTAGATATTTCTAGTTTCTTCGTGGTTTTTGAAACTTCATCAAACTCCACAGTTTCTGCACATTGAGTTAGAGGATTGTGGTTTGGTGCGTACATTGAGTTCATGTAGAAAAACGATGATTTGTGGGTTTCAACTCTTTTTCTCAATCGCGCTGCATTCCGTTATGACTATTCCGTTCGAAATGCATCTCGATCAGCTTCGGAATTAGTACGCGATGCACTTCGCGGATTTTTTTTTATAATAGAGGGCTGAAATTTGGTACGTGGATTGAGTTAATGCTGAGGTACGTTCCTTCGTGCATGATGCACTTCGGGATTTTGTTTCTAATAAAATGAATTATTTTCTACTTTTTGATTTGGTTTGATATTCAAGGGCTATTGTTCAAAATATAATTCAATCTGTTAGAATCACAACTCGACGCGACGAATATCGCGCGAAAAATACGACCTTAGTGATGGAGTTCTGCTGCTCACGAGAGGTTCAAATAAATTTCGAAAATGAGAGAAATATAATCATATTAGTTATTCCTAGACCCAGAAAACTCAAAAAATGATTTTCATTTTCCATCTCTAAATTTTATTGATTCATGAAAAGAATTAATAAATGTTAAAAATGTATCTAATTGTCTATCGGTACCTTCCAACTACAGAAAACATCATGAAGATATCGTTTCCGCGTGAAATCATTTTTATAATGCTATATCGTATGAAACGGATTAAACATTCTAGCACCAGTCTGTTGGCTTTAGATACGCTACAATATTCTATTATTTTCGGGGAAAATGAGACTAAAAATTAGGGCAAAATACGATCTGAGTAACGAATCATGCTCACGCGGTTTTTATTCGTAGTTCAGTGTGAATGGTTTGTAATGCAAATTGCGCCTACATTTTGAGTAAACTTAATTTAACTTCATACCATAATAAACGAGTTCATTTCACACCTAGATACTGCTGAATTTATCTACATTTTCCGTTCTTACATTCTACCTGATTATTTTTGGCTATTAGAAAAAGGAAACTGATAATAACTACTACTTCATTACGAAAATGTTACTCACCTAATTGAAGGATAATTTCATCTGAAACATTTAATCCTCAATTCATCATTGTTAGTCAAGGTCAATCACGAACCGAACAAGTATGTTTCATTTCCATGTGTTATGGAAGAATAATTTCCTTGAGGAAAATGTGTTAAAATTTGATTAACTTCTCTAGGTAATATTGTGTAGGTATTTTGTTGAAAAAATTGGGAAACGAAAAAATTTCTATTCATTGTATTATAGTAGGTAAATGAGGAATAAATCCTTCAGCGTCTTGATTATTCATTAAGCCAATTTTTTACGGATTATGTAATTTTACCACATCTTAATCTATTTATAATTCAATTGTCTCGGATAGTGTGTCATGATATATTTATATGAACTGAGGCTGCCAAGATATGGTGTGATTATTCACATTGTATTCAGTGTATCGTGTGGAAGTAGTCATTAAAAATTATTCATTGCCCGTAATTATATTTCATTGACGATGAGATGCATCAGGACCAGCGTTGCCAGACGTCCCAATTTTGGCGGGACGTCCCGATTTTTTAATCAAAATTAAATGTCCCGCGCGGGACATACTCAGTCCCGCTTTTCGGGGATAACTCGACCGTGCGAAGTTAGTTTCGACATGATTAAAAATTCTGTATCTTTGATAAAATTGACAGGCGATATTTCGGTAGATAATTTATATGAAAAATTTAACTTGTTGAAATCATCCTTGGACGTATTAGTGGGAAATTGCAAAGACACCACTGCCACCACCGCACAGAAATGGCACCAGATCTTTCAATAGTTTCCAAAAAAAGATACCAGGAATATGTTTAAGCCAGTGTCTTCCATATTAAGTATTCCAACATAAAACTGCTTTCCTGAACGCGTTTTTCCCAGATGAATTCAAAATAGTCGGATGCCAGAAATAAATGCTCTGTAAAATTAATGAAAACAGAATTACTCATCCAGTTTAATCTACAGCTATCCTGTGGAAAGTTTTCATCTTTATTAAAGAGAAAAAGGAAGCTTTAAAAGAAGTTAAGTCTTCACAGAAATATCAGGAATAAGTAATTCTTATAAATAATTATTCTTTCATTGTAAGTTGCAATATGTAAAACTCAATTCTCAGATTAATGTTTGCGGCGCCACATTTTTCTAAGAATAAAACTTTTTAAGCTTTGATTTCTTTTTTTTTTTATTTTTTTTATTCAGAAGACAAACAAGACCCAAGTACCTAACGAAAGGGTAAGCATGATTTAAAATATCATATTTTTATTAAAATACATTTTCTATGGCTATTTTTGTTATCTACTGTCATGCAAACGTAATTTGAACTCAAATAAAAAGATAAATATTTAAATACTTCTGATTATATACGTTTCTCACTATGTCCCGCTTTCGATGAAAGAATCCCGCTTTTTGCAATCTAAAAGTTTCAAAATGCCGACTTGGCAAAAAAAAATCTGGCAACGCTGATCAGGACTGTTCGACAGATGTTTATTTTGCTTGAATATTTACACATACAAATCTAGTTTTGAAAATTAAAACATTGTGTTTCTGTTTGGAGAAGTGAAGTATAATCTTGCAGTAAAATATAATCACTGATCCTATCATTTTACAAGAAATTCAGAAATATCTGTTTCCTTCTAAATATATTTTCAAGGATGCATGCGAGTAAACAGAAATGCATACATGAACAGCAGGGTCCCATCACAATGTTAATATTATCTATTCATTCTTATTTTTTTACATATCTACAAAAGCTTAACCCTCTTTACCAATGTTTTGAGATTCTGTAGAGGCGAGCAAAACCCTAGATCACACGAAACAACTTATCCACATTGAAATGGTGCCAGTGAAAGTAAAAAGTACTGTAAGGCTTTTTCCTAATATCAAATCGATCTACGTACGAAATTTCAACTCTTCAACTCAATCTGGACGAGCTGTGGACGAGCGCCAAATTTCAGGGATCGCAAAAACCAGTTTCACCCTCCAAAAAGCCATAGAAAGCTGAATTTCGAATATATTGTTCATAATCAGTTTCCACATTTTTGGCCACCGATTTAAAAGATTTGCGCTAATGCACCATCCCGCTACTTCCCACCAAAAAGGTTTGAAAATGTAGTAATTTTGACAGAATTTTACCATAAATTATATATATTATATATATATATATATATATATATATATATATATATATATATATATATATATATATATATATATATATATATATATATATATATATATATATATATATATATATATATATAAGAAACAAATTTTAAATCAGTCAGAACAACTCAAAGACCTACATTATTGGAACATGAAAACTAAATACATCTAAATATACTAAGAAAACACAAATCAAGAATTTCAACAAACGGATCTGTCAATCAGCTGACAAAAAATTATTAAATCAATTTTCCGGCTGACAATCATAGATAAAGATTATGACAACTGGGCACAAGAACATAGAATATCTCGTAATTCGAACAGAAAAGAGTAAATGTTACTCACATTGGCCACATCGCTCCTTTGTTTCATATCATGTCATGGGACCTGACATTAAACATTTCTAGGGAAAAACGCTTCTTATAACTACGTTCTATTTAAAAAATGTTTGCCTCCATAAATTCCATCACATGAACTGTGTCTCTACAATGTAAGGCTAGAGCACACTTCTTTGTCAAAATCTTCAAGTTGCTCTTGTGTTGACTAATACGTTTCTTCAGTTTTTGTGACGTTTGATCTATGTAATTCAGATCACACCCTGAACATTGAATAGAATACACAACATCACTTCTCATGCCAGTTTCGAATGGAGACTTAAAATAAGTAAACAATTTCTTCACTGAGAAGTTGTTCTTTGGTACTATTTGAAGGCTGTCACACTTAAGTACTTATATGAGCCTCGACACAGATTGTTCTATTAATAAACGGAAACTCTGGTTCTAGTTACTGATGGACTGACCCTAGGTGCCAACGAATTGTCCACGTGCTGGGAAGGTCGAGATTCTAAGGACCTTAGAGATGCTCCACCAGAAACCTCATTCCTAACCCTCGGTAAATCTCTGAAATTATAAATTATTCTGCTTAATAATCCTCTTGGATATCCATTTTGCTTCATTAAGGAACGCAAAATAGACAGATTCTTTCTAAGGAATGAAGGGTGTGAAATTATAAATTATTCAGCTTGATAATCCTCTTGGATATCCATTTTGCTTCATGAAGGAACACAAAATAGACAGATTATTTCTAAGGAATGAAGGGTGTGATTTTTTTGTGACCCTTTGTGAGATTTATTGCTCTTGTCACATTCATTTATTGTTTTAATGGGTGGTTCGATCTGTAGTGTAGGTACCTGCCTGAACTGCAAGGCTTTCGGTAGCAATCAACTTGGACAACGTTGTCAGTATTTCTTATTACTTTGGTATCCAGAAACGGCACACCATTTTCCGACTCCTCCCCTATTGTGAATTGGATGTTACAATTGAATTTATTCAGGACTACTACCTATTTTATCGTGCAAATTATGTCGTCAAAATACTTCTACCCATAGGATAGTAATTCTCATTGAATATGAAATAGCTAGAGTTGAATAAAAAACGAAGCGCCCTCACAAAAAGGTCCTGTGGCATGCTAGTGAATCTCGACATAACTTTCCATCTTGCTATAACTACCTCCACTGCTATTTCTGTGGTAATGTTGGAATACAAGGATATTACATCAAAACTCGCCAGCTTGTATTCATCGGGTAATTGAAAATTGCTCATTATCTCTGAACTTGCATATTTTTTGTATTTTGTAGTAGTCCTGAAGAAGTTCCCAATGGTTGGACCGAAACGTTAATGTAATAAAGAAGGGTTTACAAATTTCTAGCCCTTTGAGCCGATTCACACAATAACTTAATTACAGTTTTATATTACGGAGTTAATTTTTCCCACAAAAATATATATCATGGGTTTTCACGCAGAGATTCAAATTAGATATGTTAAGATCATCACCGACTGTAAAAAATGGGCAAATAATAACATCATACTGGCGTCCCTGAGGAATCGAAGAATATTTTTCTTGCAGTGTAACAGAATAATGGTGCTATTCCTGTACATATTATCGTCAAAGTTGATTTTTTGAACGGTTCTGTCAGCGATTACTATTCAGCAAAAGAAGTACTTGACTTGGGAATCAGTTAAAAATATCAAGAGTGTAGGAGATAGCATGAGTAAATGTTTCTTTGCGGTGAACAGATCTAATCCAAGATATATTTTGATGTAGTTTGAGAGAACACAATTAATTCAATACAACAGAAACTTTCATACGTAAAAAAACCACGATAGCGTAGGTTACATCACAGGAGTCTTGGTTCCGCAACATTAGCTCTGCCCAGATCCTTATAGATATTAAAAAATTTTGTCTTTGGGCCCGAAATTTAACTTGACGGTGCCGCAGAAGAAGGTCAATTTGCATGGGTTGCTGGCGGACATTGAGCACATAATAGAATTTCATCCTAACAATAAAGTTGTTGGTAATTCTTTAAGAGCTCAAGCAACCAATGTTATTACTAACTATTTTCTGAGAACACTAAACTTATCACGAGAGATATATTGCAGACGGGGTTTTACCGATGTAAAAGTTTTTGAAAAAACATAAAGAATTGATCATCCTTCCATCGGATGAATGAAATGTCACAGTAGCAATGCAACATGTAGATTATATTAAACTATCACAAGAATTTTGAAGTGGTCCAAAAAAAGCCGAGAAATTTTAAGAAACATATTCAAACAAATTGGACTAACGTCATGAAAAGTAGAACTGATATGAAACACTTATTTCTTTAATTATAAGTTCAATATAATATACTAATTCAAAACAACATGAACCAAACCAACACAATAAATCACAAAAAACCCAAGTTGTTCGAAATGAAATACAAATTTAATTATTTCATGACCAATCAAATCTTAAGAATAGCTAACCCAGCGAATCACATTCACAAGGATTAATTTCTCCTAGAATAGGTGTAATATTGAACATAGTCAAAATTATAACTTTTTAAAGAAAAGTCCTTGAATAAAATTATTAAGACTCTATTTTGTACATAACATTGGTGTAGGTTTCTGTGGTTTACTTTACCATCTAATATTAGCAGACCTAACTAGAAAGTAGTTAGTAACTTAGGATGGACACATCCACAGAAAAAAATTTATAAAACTTAGTTGTCATGTATTTGACTTCAATTTTCATGAACGTCAAAGTAATTTTGATGTTTCACAAGTTACGAGAAAGTCACGGCTTTAGTGGTAAACCGTCAACTTATGAGTGAAAGTTTTTCAAACTTGAATGACCTGTTATTAGTAAAATTAAAAAAGTATATATTGTAATATTTTCTATTATAATACTTCAAAGACGGTCTAAACTGAACTGGTTTATTTATTTCACTATAAACATAATACAGTATCACGTAAAAAGTAATCGCACCAGATGTGCTAGAATCCCACTATATGCATTTAATATTTACATTATAACACCCTCACCCCCTTATTAACAATTTAAATATTTTACATATTTTTTTTTATATATACAATAATAAATAATAATTGTGCCTACATGACGCACATTAGGGAATATCTAACTCAGGATGAGTTAGATATTCTCGCTGAAGAAGAAAAGAATGAGACCTCGGATTTCTTCAAGAATCTGAGTAATCGTCAGTGGAAGGTATTTGATGCAGTGTATGCGAGGCTGCAGTTACGGATTCGTCTTTCTTGAAAACCGGAGTGGAGTGTGTACCAGTGTATACAGATGATGAAGACGAGTATATGATGCTGGAAAATTGTAAGAAATCTTAAAAATATTTTTGAATGTGAACTTGAAACGCAAAAAATTGTTAAGTAAATTTTAACAAAATTCAATATTTTGTCAAACTTTTGCAGAGTGTTTTCTTCAAGTTCCATTAAACATGAATCAATTCATATTCCATCAGGAAGAGACTAGCGTATTATTAAAATAATATTCACCAGTCGATTTTGATTAGACACTTTGATTTTATTTTACCAGAATCTTTTGGATGCTTATTTAAATCTTCAATGAGATCAGAGAAAAATACTACAATTTTTCGTATATTAGCGTACGATCTGGTGAGTTTATCCAATATAACTTAATTCAATGATAAAGTTTAAACTGTCAATGATGAAATAATACAAATCCAAAATTTTTTCACTTATGAATGCGTTCCCTGAGTAATTAAATTAAGTCGCAAGAAATGAAACTTTGTGAAAACACTTTATGAATCTTATAGGAAAGATGTTCCATGAAATTTTTTTATGAATCTTATAAAAAATTGCCTAAAGTATTTAATTTCAATGTTCACCAAATTGAATGCATGGACAAATCATTTATACAATGAATGCAGGAATCATATATTCAATTAATTTTTTTTATTCATATAATACCTAATAAGTTCTGTGAAATTTCAGATCTTTGTTCGTAATTACATCTGGAAAGATTTGATTCAATAAGTTTTTATAATTTCTATTGATAAGTTCATCGGTTTGGCCAATATAAATGATTGAAGAAATATGAAATGCATCAATTTCATTTTGGAGGACTAGGTAGTATTGTATTGTACGCGTTCTAATAATTTAAAGGTTCGGCCTGTTCTGCCTCTGTATCATCCCTGCTCTAGTCATGTTTTTAGGGTGTGCGATAGTAGGAGCAGGTAGCGAAAATACGAACGAGAGACGCTAAGAGACAGTAACAAAGAACATTCTATTGCAAATAGTCACCCTTGTGTATATCATCTCAATGTTAACGTAAAATATATATCTAAATACATCACGGTGTTTATCTATAAAAAAAACGTACATATACAGTCCACAACTCTATAACGCTTAACCTTTGGTCCATCGATACGGATATTGATCAATAAATCCGAATAAATTCGGACCAGTGAACATTATTCGATAACGTGCAAGTATTTTATTGTTGTGATCGACCAGAAACGTGCATATCTAGTCGAAAGTGGTAAGGTTGGTTCATAGAGACTTCCCCCGCTTCACTTCAATCAACTTGGAAGCGCATCAGGTGAACAATCAACTTGGAAGCACAACAGGTGAACAATCAGCGTATTCAACGAGGACGGCATCATCAGAAACCACCAATAAGAGTAAAGAAACATACTAACATTTTTCACAGATTAGCATACGATTTAGTGAGTTTATCAAATATAACTTAGATCAAGTGTAAACTGTCAATAATAAAATAATACAAATTCAAAATTTTTTCACTTATGAATGCGTTCCCTGAGCAAGTCGTAAGAAATAAAATATGATGAAAAAAATTTCATGCATTTTATAGAAAAAAAGTTACATAAGTTATTTTGTTTTTCCATAAAAAATTTTGTAAATATTATATGAAAAAAGTTCCATAAAGTCTATTTAAACATTCGAACCGTTTCATGAATACGAAAAAAGTTTCAATCATATCAATTTTGATTTTTCAAGAAACAAAATATTATGAACGACAGATATACGCATTCACGTTTTTTTGGAAGATATCCTTCATTGGACTTTTTCAAAAATATGCGCAACTTCAGATATTTACCAATATCTATTTCATGTTTGATCGCTAGTTGCGACTTTATCATTGAATATCGGGCCCACAAAGTAGAGGATTTCCTTTATTTTTCTCTAGCCATTGAATTGAAATATGCTAGAAGCACATTCTCTTGGTAAACTGTCATATTTTTCGAATTGCACCAATTCACGAAGTGATCATATGCTGCAGAATATTTTTCAATAGACTTCGACGGTCCAAGGGTAGACTCTGCTTCTTTGGCCAAAACCTCAATTTCTGAAGACATTTTCACTTTAAACCACTTCTCACCAGGTTGCGAATTATAACTATCAATATTATTTTACTTTAAGTATATCTGTCAGAATCAATTTTGTGTGGCAACCGTAACTAGGAAAATGTTCCATAATTCTTAACGATCGTAAGTGGATAGAATTATGTGCGTAAATGTGAATCGATCCAAAAATGGATATTCAGATTTTTATGAATTTCAAAACGTTTGAAAATAAAATAACATATTTCATTCGGAGTAGAAGTGACTTTTCATGGCTCGCTTTCAATTACCCGCCTCACTGCGTTCGGCGGGTAAGCTCAAGCTCGCCATGAAAAGTGACACTTCTCCTCCTTATAAAAAAATATACTATTATTCATATAATACCTAATAAGTTCTGTGAAATTTCTGATCTTTATTCGTAATTACATCTGTAAAGATTTGATTCAATAAGTTTTTATAATTTCTATTGATGAGTTCATCGGTTTGGCCAATATAAATGATTAAAGAAATATGAAATGCATCAATTTCATTTTGGAGGACTAGGTACTATTGTATTGTATGTTTATAATTATCGGATATCTTTATTTCTGTTAGGGAAACCAGAAATGAATTTCGTTGGATGTAACTAGGTAATCCTGGTTGTTAAAATAGAAAGTGAGTTTAGTTTCATTTACATAGATGAAATTTTAAAAATATTTTGATATTTTCAACTAAGAGAGAGAATAATTGAACTTTTGATTTGATTATTTAAAGGAAAAATATTTTTTCATTCCACGTAAATGACATTTTTTATCTACGCTTCAAATTGAAGCTTGTGGTATACATAAAATTGAACGAATGTTCAAATTACATTTTTCAATAATTCAGTGTTTCAAATATGAAGGTTTGTAATTAGATAAATAAATTTTCTGAAATAAATTTTATTGTTATATAATATCATACATTTTTGTACATAGCTCTACCAACATCACATTTATATACAATTACTCATAATATATCTACCAGCTTATACTATCTAATACAATATTCTCAATATTCTCAAAATTGTCATTGTAACTCAATTTTATAAATTCAGTACAAGTTTGTATATCATATTACACGCATTTTCAGTAAAGATGAAATCTGCAAAATAATCAATTGGGGCAATACTCGGTTATATTGTTGAGCTGTAATTACCGTCTATTGATGACGATTGAGGCGTGTAGTGGTAGCCGGAACTCTGGGGTATTTCTTTTGAAGTTTCGTTTCTTGCACTGTTTTCCTGGATTTGTCCGTGTGGAATTCCGTTGGCCATCTCCAAGTTATAATTACGGTGATTGTATTATACCACCTCTATCGCTTCGTATGTGTGTGTGCGGACGTTTTTTTGAGTATGGAAGACGACCATTGTATATAATTTTTTTAATTACGCACCTGCACAAGCTCATACTTTTGTGCATTATACTCGTCTTCATCATCTGTATACACTGGTACACACTCCACACCGGTTTTCAAGAAAGACGAATCCGTAACTGCAGCCTCGCATATACTGCATCAATTACCTTCCACTGACGATTACTCAGATTCTTGAAGAAATCCGAGGCTTCGTTCTTTTCTTCTCCAGCGAGAATATCTAACTCATCCTGAGTTAGATATTCCCTAATGTGCATCATGTAGGCACAATGATTGTTTTTCTCCAATTGTATTATGACCTCCGCCTTTGTTAGTTGGCCCTCTATGAATTTTGTGCAGATTTCGGCACTTGACCGATATTCTTCAGCCTTCTTCTTTGCATTCACAGGATCAATATAATCTGTATTGTATATGGATGTGTGGTCCGCATCCCAACTTAAATACATAAATAAGTGGTATAAATACAGCACTCCACTTTCGCGATCGAAAATATCGGAGAAGTAGCTGAATCCGAAAATTTTTCAGCAGTTTTTCAAGAATTTGTCTGAACTAAACAGAATGATAACCAGAACTATTCACACTGTGTTTATATAACAGCTATCCCTACCCCCGGAATTCTATGAAGTCACACGGTTCCCTAGATTTTGTAAAGAAATATTACCTGCCCACCCACGTCGAATAACTTATCTAATGCCAGCGACGGGTTCCTATGAAATCATACGATTTTGTGAAGAAATATTACCTGCCCACCCACGTCGAATAACTTATCTGATGCCAGCGGCGGGTTTCTATGAAATCATACGATTTCGTAAAGAAATACTCGACGAATTTTGGCTTAGATTTGTAAAGAAATATTCAATTCCCACGGTCCTCGCCCCCTGTCACCATCAATCATCAGTTAATACACCCCTGGCTAACAATAGGAACACCTGGCATAACAATAGGAACACCTGGCATAACAATAGACCTGTCATGATTTATGACCTGTCATGTTTAATAATAGACCTGTCACCATCAATCAAATTTAATGGCTTCAACTGAAGCCTTTCTACTAACGTTTCCTTAACTCGAGTCAATTCTACATTAACGTTATTTCTTTCGTCCACATTTTCATTACAATCGTTAACTGAAACACTTTCTTCGTTCGATGGCAGGCATACTAGGTAAGAATTAAATTTAATTTGATCGGCATGCCTTTTTGAAATTTTGCCATCATCCGAAGATTGTACTTCATATACAACATTTCCTTCTTTTTTTACAATTTTACCTTGTTTCCAAGTAGGCTCATTTTGGACAGAATAATCTTTATAAGTTATCAAATCACCAGGTTTAAATTCTCTGTATTTTCCTCCATAACTATGGACTTGATCATCCTTTTTAAATTCAAACAACCTATTCCTATCTGATATCAAATTATTAAATCTAGTTTTTAGATTTCTACCGAACATCAACTGAGCTGGACTATACCCTGTTGTGGAATGTGGAATACTATGATAGTCAAACAAAAATCTTTGTATAAAAACCTGAATATTCTGATTTCCAGCATGTGCTTTCAGAATAGCTCTTTTGATTGTTTTTACCGAATTTTCTGCGGCTCCATCACTCGAAGGATGGTAAGGTGGGGAATGAAGCTGCCTGATCCCGTTTTGTTCTAGATAATTTTGAAATTCCACTGCATTAAACGGTGGCCCGTTATCCGAAACAAAAGTGTCAGGCAAACCGAAACGAGCAAATAGAGTTCTCAATTTATTAATAAATTGCTAGTAGTGGTCGTAGATACCATGTGCAGTATTTCGACCCATTTTGAGTACGAATCAACAATTACTAAATATTTATTTCCGAAAATAGGTCCCAAAAAATCTACATGAATTCTTGACCATGTTTTTTTTTTGTAATTGGCCACGGTGATAAAATTGACTTCCGAGGATTGTCACGTACTTCAATACAAATATTGCAGTTTGTACACCTTTTACAAATATCCAGATCAATGTTAGGCCAGTACACATAAGAACGAGCCAGTGATTTACATTTATCAATACCTAAATGCGTGGTATGTATTTCCTCTAAAATATTTTCCTGTAATGATTTTGGTATACATACACGATAGCCCCATAAAATACAACATTGATCAGAATTTAATTGGTCTCTTTTGTTCCAAAAACAATTAAAATTTTTATCAAAATTTTCATTCGGCCAACCATGTAAACAATATCCTAAAATTTTGTTCAAAATAGGATCCTTCTTTGTTTCTTTTGCGATTAGTTTAATGTCAACTTTTAAATTTTCATTTAAATAAAATAAATGGTTCAAATCAGAGTTCTCATAAATTGACGAATCTTCAACTGAATTTAAGGGTAATCGAGATAACGCGTCAGCAATGCAATTTTCTTCAGATTTGATAAACTTAATTTGAAACTTATATGTTGATAGGATTATACTCCACCTTTGTAATCGACTAGCGGCAAAGACAGGTATTCGCTTTTTAATTCCGAAAATGGTAATTAGTGGCTTATGGTCAGTCAGTAATGTAAATTCTCTGCCGTGAATATATTGATGAAAATTATAGACAGTGCCTCTTTATCAATTTGACTATAGTTTTTCTCCGCCGCGTTTAATGAACGAGAAACAAATGCGATCGGCTTACAGTCTCCATTGGCAAGTTCATGTGAAAGCACTGCTGCTATTCCATTTATGATGATGCATCGCAAGCTAATGTAAGCGGTAACTCAGCATCATAATGTATTAATACCGGTGAACTTGTCAGTTCGCGCTTAATATTTTGAAACGCTAATTGCTGCGATATTCCCAAAAAAAAAATTACATTATTTCTCAGTAAATATCATAAGGGTGCCAATTTATGAGCAATATTAAAAATGAATTTGGAATAATAGTTGACCATACCGAGGAATGCTCTCAATTGTGTAATGTTTGAAGGAGCTTCAACATTCTTAATAGCTTCAATTTTTCGAGGACAAGTATGAATTCCACCTTTATCGATAATAAAACCTAAGTAGTTTACTGATTCCTCAAGGAATATACATTTATCAATTTGTATTTTTAGACCATACTTGTCTAATCTTGGGAAAACTGTCATTGATATGTTAAAATGTCGTTCTTTTGTTTCGGTAGCTATCAAAATGTCATCCAAAAATATAGAAATTTCCTCTATTCCACTAAATAGATTTTCTATCAGTCTTTGAAAAACTCCCGGACTTGAAGCAACTCCATATGGAAGGCGATTATACCTAAATAAGCCTTTATGTGTATTAATAACCACCAAATCTTTCGATTGATCATCTAATTCAATTTGAGCATAGGCTTGAGCGAAATCTAACTTACTAAAATAACAACAATTTTTGAGACAAGTCAGCAATTCATCAATTTTTGGAACAGGATATTTATCCACTTGCAAATGTGGATTTAAAGTGACTTTGAAATCGCCACATAATCTGATTTGTCCATTTCTTTTTAACACAGGGACAATAGGCATCGCCCAGTCACTAAATTGTACTGGTGTCAAAATGCCTTGATCCATCAATGAATTTATTTTATTTTCTACTTTTATTTTCAAAGCAAAAGGTAAAGATCTAGATTTAAGAAAAATGGGCTTCGTATTGGGTTTCAAATATAATTTAACCTTGCCAGCTGTACAGAACCCCAATTTATTCTCAAACACATTTGGAAATTTAGAAATTAATAAACTCGAAATATCAGTCGAAATCTGCTTTATTTCAATTGCATTTAAATTTAGTATTTGATCTATCGAAATATTTAACATTCTGATCCAGCCTGGGCCCAGTAGTGGAGGTCCACCCCCTCGAATAACATTGATTTTAATTTTATTTTTGGAAATATTACCTATTTTGACATTTACTTCTAGAAAACCCAGAGAATTTATATCTGATCCTACATAAGATTTAAACTTTATACCAGAGGTATTCAATTTGAGATTCTTGAAATATAAATTATAAAATTTTTCTGATATGGCCGAAATAGCCGATCCGGTATCAATTTCCATTTCAACTAATTTAGAATTTATGGTAGCCTTTATTATCATCGGGCTCAATAATACTGTCATTGGTATTCTGTTCAACATATTTATTATATCGCAAATTTGATTTTTGACGACAGACAGTACTCACGTGACCGATCTTCTTACACTTATGGCACTGCGCATCTTTGAAGAAACACTTTAGTGGCACATGATTGAATTTACCGCAATGGCCGCACTTCTTCAATTTTTCGGGTGTTGCACGTGGTCTTGAAGATGAATAGGACTGCTTCCCTTCAATTTTCCTCCAAGATGGCCGCTGGCTGCTGACATTAATAATTTTATTAACTTCAATCAAACCAGCATTTTTTCTGCAGCTTCCATTGTAACTGCTATTTGCATTGTTGATTTGTATGTTAGAGATTGTTCTGCAAATAATCTCTCTCGCACCACTTAACGTTACGCAATCCAAAAACTAATTGATCGAGTAGATTTGTCTCTAAGGTGTTACCGAAATTGCAAGTTTTCGCCAATTTCTTGAGGCTTGCCATATAATCTCCAACTGATTCTTCTTGATTTTGAACACGTTGGCAA
>JARQZK010002317.1:77500-100000 GCA_030704885.1 Cynegetis impunctata | reverse complement strand
CGTTTTTGACATATTTAGGTTTTCATGTCAAAAACGACGATTGCAAGCCCTAATATAATTATCAGTTGTTCCTATAAGGAAGCCTTTTTTACTTACTTTGGGTAAGATTTCTTGTTGAAAAGGACCCACTTTAATAGCTTTTTTATAATATTTGGATAACTAGTCATACAGGGTGTGCAAAAAATAAGATCTAGAATGAGATTGAGAAAACTGACAAAAATCAATTCAACTTCTTTTGAGTTTTTTACATTACCGTAAAAAAACGTTCAGATAAACAAATTGATGTTGTGTGTATGCATATGTAGTAAGTAATAAACGAGTACGCTCTCAAATACGATTGTGGCTATCCTAGATCTAATTGTTTAACGATTGAATGCAAAATCGCCATATAAAAATATTAAATTGGCAATATTTCGAAAACTTCAAATTTTAGGTGAAGATAACCTCATTCAAAGTTACCTTCTTTTTTTGTCAGTTTTCTCAATCTCATTTTAGATCTTATTTTTTGCACACCCTGTATGACTAGTTATCCAAATATTATTCAAAATCTATTAAAGCGGGTCATTTTCAACAAGGAATCTAACCCAAAGTAAGTAAAGAACGCTACCTCATAGGAACAATTGATAATTATATTAGGGCTTGCAATCGTCGTTTTTGACATAAAAACCTAAATATGTCAAAAACGCTTAGACTTAGGTATAGGACATGGTGCATAAAATCTGCCTAGAATCTTAAGTAGAATCCAAAAATGTAATAATATATAGGTTATCCCGTTCAAAATAAGCGACCTAAGGTCTATTTCCGGTACAACCGGAAGTATATTATCAACAAAAAATCATACATCAGATGCATTTTGCGCCATTGGACTCACCTGCAAAATTTCATAAATATTCTTTCTTTCGTTCGAAAGATATTTACTTGGTTCCATACTTTATCGCAACCCTGTATATAGTGCTGTCTAGTAGTCACTTCCGAAGAGTAAATATGAAAACATCAGGTAAATTGGGATTTTTCTTAGGAGGAATCAAAGTCACTATTGAATGAACTCTTTACTGTCTATGCTAGCTTTCGCGACATTTTGCCACTTCATCTGACAAAACACTTACAACAATGTGAGTTTTGGTTGATCGTTGAATTTTTGGCACATGCAATAATATGAAATAAAGCAAAAAGGGCATGGAATCTGCAGCTTGGGAAAAATGAAGTTAACCTTATTGTTTTTAAATCAAGTGGCGATAGACTTGGTAGATTTTTCTCACCAATTTCATATACCTAGTTCATTTCCTTAAATGTAGTGACAATTTTGTCACTATTTTGGGTATTATTATTATGTATTTCGTTCTTTCTGCCATAAGTTCCTGACGTTCTTCTGATTGTTGGTGACTTGTTTCGAAATTTTTTGTATTGTACAATAATCTTTTTATCAGTGTTTTTCGATATGAAATTTTTGTTAATATGATTTTCCGTGATTTTATTTTTTTTTTGATATAAGGGTGGGTGGCTTATTTTCTTTATCCTGTTCCTCAATCGTATGTAGCATTTTGATTTTGTGTTTATGATTCGAGTATTTCGTTGGATAACCGAATGATACTATTACACTAGGCTAGATGAGAACTCGACACCATTGAATAAAAAGCAAAAAGAATAATTTCAATACAATGGTGCTATTAGCTGAGACCAAAAATGGAGACTCACACAATGCAACTACGTTTATCCTAGATATTATGGACTTCCGAAAACATGAAACGAGAAAATGCGCTTACGTCCAACCATATCATCAATAGAGGCACCAACATACAAGTTATCTATCTATTTGGATGACCCATATACTAACACAATTTTTTGAAAGAGATAACAGATATTATATTGACGACAGTTTTCAATTCGCTGAAATTGCAAACAACCTGCAATTGCAAACAAATTCTTCTTCAGTTTAATTTCAAAACCTAACTGAACCAGATTTCATATAGATCGCTGGTGGTGATGTTTATCGAAGTGAGATTATTGTTTTCTTGATACATTTGAAACTATATTCAGTTATAATTGAAATCTCCTAAACTGTGTAGTGGGAAAAAATGTGTTCAAACTTTATTGATGTCTCGCAATTCTGAACCCCCTGATAAAGGGGGAGGTTCATACTCATCAACAATCCTATCTCAGGCTTATAGAGTTCTTTTGAATGAAAAAATAATGGACAGATCCGAATCTTAGAATTTGCAAATTGAAAATACTGGAAAACTTCAATCGGTGAGTTCGTTCCATGATACTTCTAAAGTAATGTCTCAATCTGTATCTCAAGTTAATAACCCTGAAAATTCAGCTCAGAGAAGTGATAATAAAGTGGACAATGAGAATACACAAAAACTGTCGAACAGGTTTGATTTATCATATGTTGGTCCCTTTGTTGTGGAAAGTAACGACAATAACATTGGTAACCTTCATCCAATGTCTGTTGAGAAATTGATATTTAGAACTGACTGCACTATCTCCAATAATATTTTAACCATTGAAAAAAATTGTAGAAACAGAATGAAGATAACCTCTCGAACATTCCTAAGTGCGAACAAATTCATTTCATCAGATTTTCTAATTAAGTATAGATATGAAGCATATGTCCCGCAATATCACATTCGAAGACAGGGCGTTATATGATCTGTAAATTTAGATATAACTGATGATGAACATAAAAATTATATTCAACCAATTATGGAAGGATCCTTCAAAATCTTAGAGGCCAAGAGATTAACTAAAAGGATATACAATGATAATAAAACACCCAAGTTCATTCGAACAAGTAGTATTCTGATTACTTTCAAAGGCCAATTACTTCCAGACAAGGTTGCTATATTCAGTTGCATTAGGGAAGTTTATCCATTTGTTCAAAGAGTAGTCCAATGTGGGAATTGTCTGAGATTTGGCAATACTAATCGTATGTGTAGAAGTGAATTTCGTTGTAGTGAGTGAGGGGGTACTCATGATCTTAATCAATGCGATTCTGAAGAGTTTTCTTGTATCCATTGTAAAGGAAAGTATTCTTCTACAGATAGTAAGGTATGTCCTGTATTTGCATCTCAGGAGAAAATAAAAGAAAAAATGGCAGTCGAAAATATCTCCTACAGAGATCGACATCGAAGATAGTTATGCCAATATAACGACAACATCGCTTAGTTTAATTTCTTCCTCAAGACCCCCCCTCCCTCATAAACCATTCACAATTTTCCTTATTTAAAAAATAGGAATCGCAAAAATATAACAGAGGTATCAGCAACTGAATTGAAACGAAAACATGCTGAAATTATAAAACCGATTTCATCAACTTTTGGCAACGGTGTATGCCTGACGGGAGAAGGTTCGAAAAATTTCTCATCTAGTTCAGATATGTCTTTTCTGACAAAGGTTATAAGCGATGTAGTTACATCCTTTATAAGTGATCTTAGTGGTTCACTTTCAAGCATCAAAGTTAATTTCAACCAGGAGTTGATAAGGAATAAACTCGTACAGGTATTAAATGGATGAAAATAAATTAAAAGTTCTTCAGTGGAATGCTAGGAATTTAAACTCTAAGAAAGGTATTTAGAATTATTCATATCTCAAAATAATATCGATATTCGTCTTATCAGTGAAACATGGTTGAAAAATAAAATTAATTTTGTTATTGGCGGATACAACATTCTGAGGAAAGATAGGATGAACGAAAAAGAGGTGTGGCAATTCTTATCAAGGGATCTATACCATTTGAGCCTGTAGTTTTTCAAGCATTCATTCAAGTTGAAGGAATATCAGTAGCTATTAAATTGCTAGATGAATCAAGGGTCTTCTTCTATTCTTTGTACTCTCCTCCAAATTCTAAAATTGAGGAAAATGAATGAAACGACTTTCTCAAATCCCTTGGGGCAAATTCTATAGTCGGTGGAGACTTTAACCTCCATCATACACCCTGGGATTCGCTAACAGACAGCGTGTATGGTACAAAGCTTATAGCTTCCATGGAAAAAAATAACTGTTTCGTTTTAAATGATGGTTCTCCAACTCTATTAGTACCACCTGGAATAAATGAATCAGTAGTCGATATAACTATTATTTCTGAAAGTATGGTCACATGCGCCGAGTGGTAGAAAAACTTTGGGTGCGGATCACTTTGCAATGAGGCTTGAGTTATGTGTTAATTTCATAAGAACAAAGAATGAACGAAGTAGTAGAGCATATAATACGAAAAAAGCCAATTGGTTTCAATTCTCTGATTTTATGCAACATGAACTGGAAAATTATCCACAAGAAAATTGTATGAGGTACGACAGTGGCGTAGATAGCCTTTTGCGATGGGGGGGATATGACTTTGTGTAAAATTCCAGTTTTTCGTCTAAAGTTTTATTTTTTGATAAAAATAATCTTTCATGTAGTACAAAATAAGAAAAAAAATATTTTTAGAGGCTTAACATCGCCTTGACGAATTAAATATTACTTCCACACTTTCAACTAACGGAAACAGCAGGAGTGGCAGTAAAAAATTTTTGATAAAACTTGTCAGCATTGATGAATTTATCAGCTGCTTTGTCAACTTCGTATAAATCATGCTTGAAAAACACCGAAAATCTTTTTAATATATTTAGTCTAGTCAAGGAGGCCTTGGTAGCCCAGCGGTGAGGTGTATCGCTTGTAAACAGAGGATTGTGGGTTCGAGTCCTACCTTGATCTTGAGTTTAGTGTATGTCCGGAATTTAGTGGTTCAAAAATTAATCTGTTGGGTGATGACTTAGATTCAAGCCCATTGACCTTTCGGAACCAGCGTTTAACTGTAGGTCCCTGGAGTTAATAAAAAATAGTCTAGTCAACAAGTGCTTTTTTGTTCAACTTTTTTCAGTAGTTTAGGAAAAATAAAAGCAAAGTGTTATTCAATTTGTAGCATGTAGATGGTTTTTGAGAAAATTAAAAATTCGCTAGCGAAAATTGTGAGTTATGAACAATATACCTACTGAAAAAAGGGGATTGGTTTTTTGCCAATATGTCAAAAAAAAATTGAGATTTTTGGAATCTGAAGAAAGATTCAAAATTAAGAAGAAATTTCCTAAAAAAAAAAATCAACGTCCGGAACTGTAGAATCAATATTCATAATTTTCTCAGAGAGGTGAAAATACGGCTGAAAAGGGGTAACTTCGTTTGGGTAAGTCACGCCCATTTAGGACACTTCAACAATAAACATTATTTAACCATATGAAATATGAAAAGTTACTGAATCGGTGAATGAACAATAATCCGGCGATAATAGAAATTTTTCTATTAGTTATGCAATAGTTAATCAACAATTTTTTGTTGCTGGAACATGAAAATTGTGATAACTGTTCAAGTATAGATCTGAGATTTTTTCATTCTTGAAGCTATTAAAGTAAATCCCTGTTAAAAAAATAAAAAATTTCAATTTTTCAGTTTTTATTAACAATTTACGTAGTTTTGCAAAATCAAAATGAAATTTTTTTATGAATTTAATGGTCCGTTTTTTATTATTGGAAGCTAAATGGAAATGATTGTTTTCAATGTTAATCTCCTATTGTTTAAAATATTGTTATAAATAAATGCGTTGTTCATAAGAGAATCAGGAAAAAAAGTTATGATTAGAGTGTTTAATTTTGCAACTAAGTAAATTGATAGTAAAAAACTGAAAAATAGAATTTTTTAACGGGGATCTATTCTGAGGTCTTTCGAAACTAGTTTCAAGAAAAGAAAAAAAAATCAGATTTATAGTTTAACAGTAAAACACTTGCAATGTTCTTGTTCAAGCAGCAAAAAACTATTGCATAACTAATGCGCGAAAAAAAGCGATAAAAATTTGTTGTCGCTGGATTATTGTTCATTTACCTATCCAGTAAGAACCTGAAATTTGTCATTCCTCAATTTCCATATTTAATATAGTTTAATAATGTTCATTGTTGTAGTATCCCAAATGGGCGTGCTTTTCGCAAGCCAGATTACCTGTTTTCGGCCGTATTTTCACCCCTCTGAGAAAATTAAAAATATTTATCCTACAGTTCCGGGAGTTGAACATTTCTTATAGGAAATTATAGATATATTAGATATCAAAATATCTATTAGTTTTTGAGATATTTGGAAAAACAAATTATTTTCTTTTTCTATCAGTAAATTGTTTATCACTTTCACAATTTTCCCGAACGGAACTCAATTTTTTTCAAAAACTATATATGTCATTTGCTCATATTCTTCCGAGACTGATGAAAAAGGTTGAACACAAAAGCACTTGTAAACTAGACTGTATTCTCATGATTAGTAAATCTTTCTCCAATATTCATGATGTGGAAGTCCAGCCATCGCAAGAAAATTTTTACTAACTCGACAATTTTTTTTAACTTCAAATTATTATGGAGTAATCAAATTGACGATCAAATCCAAAATTTAGTCCAATTTTTCAAAGACCTCATATTTCGATACCTGCTCTACAAAATATTCGAAATATTAAATATTGATTGAAAATCCTCTATGAGCAGAAGTCACGCCCCTCGAATGTAAACAGCAATTCAATCGGTCACTAGGACAAAAAACGTGTTTCAAAGAGCTTAAATGGCTGAAATGGAAAATTTTATGTACGAAGGAAGAAGTCAACCAAAACCTCATCGCACTTCTTCTTTTTCTAAGTTTGATACTACCTATACTATTGAACGAAACTGCTTTAGATATAATACTACACCATTAAACAAAAGCTCGAGCACTTTTGTTTGAAGGTAAGTATAGTATACAATTTAGAAAGAGAAGTACGTGGAGATTTTTGTTGACTTCTTCTTTTCGAAATGAAAATGTTCCATTAGAGCCATTTCAACTTTTTAAACACTTTTTTTTTTAAATTTAATTAAACCTACTAATTCTACATTGAATAAAATATGCTCAAAAGTTACTAGTTACTTTATAATATAATGTTAAAATTATGTCCATTCCTGAGTGGTCGGCCTGTTCGGAGCGCGGAAATTATACAATACTCAATTTCACAGCCGTCACAAAAACATATCTAGGTGATTTTTTTATAATTTCACATACATAATAGCCGAAGGGGTGCTAGTGCTTAGTAAATTTCATGTGAAGGTACTTAAATACGTACATAGATACGAAGACTTTTATTCAGTTTTACTATAATTATCGTAGGCTCATGGGGGGGGGATTGATCCCCTTGATCCCCCCCTATCTAAGCCACTGAGGTACGAGATATTCAAGAAAACAATCATTTCGGCTTGTGATGATAGTGTACCCCAATATAAAAATTGTAACTATCGATATAACAAACCATGGTGGAACGAAGCTTGCAAAACCGCTTTATACAATAAAAATGCTGCATATAAGACCTATATTCATTCTTCGACTCTTGAGAATTTTATTGCTTTCAAACACTGTGAGGCCGCTGCAAAAAGAAAAATTTTATTAAATTCAGTAAATGAGAAATCTGGAAAGAATTTTGCTACTCGCTAAATCGAAATACACCAATCAATTATTAAAATTAATATAGAAAAATATGAAAAAAATTAGGAATATTTCAAAAATAAGAAATCCAATAACAAACGGTGCTTGGTCCTTTGAATTTTTCAACAAGTTAACTCCTCCAGGTACCTATGAAAAAAAAGCCTCTGCTACCATATAATGGTTCTGATATAATGTGTAATCCTTTTAGTTTAACAGAATTAGAAAAATCTTTGAAATCAAATTCGAACACTGCTCCAGGTATGAATAATATAGAATATATTATGTTACACAACTAACCATATCTTGCGAAACATAATTTATTGAGAATTTTTAATGATATCCTGTATACTGGTAATTTTCCAGAAGATTAGAAATCTTACGTAATAGTCCCTATTTTGAAACCCAATAAAAATCCAGAATCTGTTAACTCGTGTAGGCCTATCTCTATCGGATCCTGTATATTGAAAACTTCACAAATAATCATCCTCGGTCACAGTTCGATTTCTGAAAAGGCTATTGTACGTATGATTGTATCGGGAAATTAGTCAACGACATATACATATAAAAAAATGTTGATGTCTTTGTTTGCGAACGATTATATATGCTTGAATATATTAGAACAAGAACTCATCAATATTGGTCTCAGTCATAGATTTGCTACTATCATTTCAAATTTATATAGCAATCGCAAAGTATTTTTTGAAATAGATGGCATAACAAGAGGAACTAGATTTACTAGCAGGGGTATACCTCAAGGTGAAATACTATCCCCACAGTTTTTAAAAATCTGAGTATAAGAATAATTCAATATGCTGACAATTTCACTTTATATACATGTGGGTCAACCTTATTAGAAATGTCGACAAGATCTCGATCAAGCTATAATCAAACTTTACAGTTTTCTCTTCTCCCACGGTCACGCTATGTCTGGGACCAAATCGGTCTTTTGCTCTTTCAAAAAGAAGAAAATATTCTTCCCAGATAATATTACTCTTGTAAATATACTATTAAAACACGTATACATCAAATTTTTAGGACTGACGGGATGAAAAATTACTGTATAAGTATCACATTGCACATGTGAAACAGAGGGCCGAAAGACGACTCCAAATTATCCGTTTTGTTTGTCGTAAGAACTGGGGTGCAGAGCAGAACACAGTCTATTGCTCTACAAAAGTTACCTAAAATCAGTCTTAGATTATGGGAGTATTTTTTATGGTGATTCTAGCGAGACAAATTTAAGCTGTTTGGATGTTATTCAAAGAAAAGCCCTTAAATTAAGTATAGGAATGCTGAACTCTACTCCTTCGGACGTATTTTATTCGGAATCGGGCGAACTGCCCTTGAACTTGCGACGGCAAATATTAGGTTTTAAATTTGTAATCAAAAGATTGGCAGTATCTTATACTCTGGTGGACGAGCTTCATAAACTTTTCATTCTGACACTCACTAATAAATGTTGGATTGTGAAAAAGGATCCTGTTCTCATATCCTGTTATAGCTCTATTGTATCTCAAAAGGAAGAACTCTACATGTATATCAAGCAACCAATATTCACGATGGCCTATGATCTTTGCAATACAGGTATTCATGTTGTAATTCCCGCTTAAAATGATTTGACAGCCAACGAAGAATCATTGCGCCGGATTGATTCAAATTTTTCAGACTTCCATAAATTATACACGGATGCCTCAAAATCAACATCTGCTGTAGAAACTGCAGTCTACGATCCTCTATCTTGTAAATATCTCAAATTTACTCTAAATAAAGATGATTCAATATTTTTTGGAAAACTATCTATGGCACTACATTAAATTCAAGAACAGCAAAAACTATTATTCCAAAAAAAAAAAAAATTCTCAGTCTATCCGATAGTCATAACTCCTTTTATCGAATAATTTTTCTTTAGATAATTTCTTCTCATTCATACATAAAAGTATTTCAACGTCCTTAAATTTTCTTATACAAAATCATATTCATATTCTGACTTCTCCCTTAGTTTCCAAACAAGTGTCTACAATCTTTGGAAATATGAATACCAAGATAATTCTGGAAGAAAATATTATAAACTTAACCAACCGTTTCCGCCATTTACTCCATGGTTTAGAAATTTGAAAAATCGAAGAAAATTCATTGGTACTATCACTCGAATGAGGACTGGTCACGCTTTATATCCCTTTGAAATCAACAGCCAATGCCTATTTTTAGTTATACTCATGCATTCATTTACATGAAATTTTACAATTACATGTAAATTAGTATAGGCGGTGTTTTTCTATTAATATTGAAAGGAGAATGATATAGAATAACAAAGTAAACGTTATAAAACTTTCGAAGAAATTATGATCAAATCTATTTATAGTGAAAAAGAAAATCTATCAGGAATTCGGTTGTAAGAGCAGGAAATAACAGCAGAATCAATCAGAAACAAATGTTCAATCCAATCGGGGTACTCCCATGCAGAACGTCAATGGTTTTCCAGTAAAACAATATGCCAGATTAGAATTGAAATCCTACTCGCAAACGCTATCCTTATTATTATACTAGAAGCCTGAAAATGATTGATAACATATGTGAAAGGCATTAAATTCCGAAAATACCTTAGTTGTTGGGAGGCTTTGAAGATGAATCACAAGGCAGAGGAAATATATCCCGCCACCAGCGGTGATTTCATCCTAATTTTACTATTCAATTAATTATTCGTCAAACTCAAAATTTACACAGTTACTAACTAAGAAAACTCACTATAATCCGGCAAGACCGATCGAAATAAATCTATATTAGCCAAATTTTCTCTCCAATTACTACCTGAGAAATGACTTTCTTCCCTGAATCTCTCGATTCCTTGACGGTAAATCGTACTCATGAATTGATAAGAAACCAGTATACCAAATGATGCGAACGGCAAGAAATATTCACGTCGAATAAATGAAGAATATAAAACCTTAATTGAAATTGAAAGAATTATTTAGGGCCAATATTCCCGTTTGAAAAAAAACGTTATAACAAGTACTGAATACTGTATTCTTTTATAACTTAAAAATATATGAAAATGCAAAATTCCATGAGACAAGTATTGAACATTTTTCATAAATTTCATGCGAGGTAGCATTATAGAGTAGTAGTACTTATCAAGAGGTTTTCTATAGTTATCAATTTGGTAGAATGCGGAAGTTTCGGAAAATTGGTTGAATTGAGCTAACAAGCGACAAAATATTCAGTTAAAAATAGCTTACATACTTTTGATTTGAGTTATAACAGAATATTTACTGTAGCTGGTACTTTGGAAAACAATTTTAGTTTAGATTAAGATCGAAAAAACTACTTTGAACTATCATTAATGGCGAAATACACATTTCTGACAGAACATAATACGTGGGGAGATTTTTTAACCGCGTTACCCTAAATCTGGAAATTTTTCTAGTCATTTCATCAACATTTTTGCGAACAATCCAAATGTCGATATTCGATTTTCAGCGAGGAGCTATCAACTAACTTCTGACCCTCACAGTAATTCTTGAAAATTGTAATCTTCAGGTTCGATAGTAGTTTTCTGGCTTGCAGGTTGAGCTTCGGCATTACAAAATAAAGCACAAATTAGTTCATTTTAGCATCTCATCGTATTTGCTTAAGATATGCTCTTCATATAATTATTATAGTTGAAGGTATACAAAAAATAATTCTGATTTAAGTATTTGTTCTAAAATAACTCAATATTGAACTTTTTTTTATCTGTGAAAAATTTTTGACTCACCTTGTTCTATTACTAGATTTTGATAAATATTAGCAACTAGTTGCATGGAATCTGTCAAAACAAAATTTTTTTTTCAAATCTCGAAGCCTGTGGCAAATATTTGAAACCAACTTTGTTTAAATTGAATTAAATTTCGAATTTTTTTTTAGCATGCTTCAGAAGAGTTTTTGCGGGGAAAAGAGTAAGCCGTAGATTTGTCAAAAAGTTTCTGCTATGCGAAAGGATTGAAGATTGCCAATACGAATGTGGAGAAGAAAAATATTTCGTCTGTGAAGGATTCAATTACAGGTGAGTGAAATACACATGTTGCACGTTCGAGTAATTATAAAGTGAGATTATTATTTTGTTTTTCATTTTAATTCTTCTTGAATAATTGTCAATAGTTGCTGATACAAATCAGTGAAGTAAATGAAAATATGTTTGTTTAAGCTTTCCGCTCACCCTGTTTACTAACTTTTCGGGTTTACAAATAGTACATTTCATGAGTTATCATCAGTAGAACAACAAAATATTCAGCAAAAATTACAACCACAGAATATTCGTCTGAATTTCACAGGTTTGATATATGCTTATTTTAAAGAATACCTTCATTATGCCACTAGATTAGGAGGAAGATCGTATGAGGATTTTGAAATTAGCCTAAATTATTTTTTTGTTGTCATGTAGTTTAATTTTTGCCATATATTATCAAAGTTTTATTTAGGCTATAAAATGTACGAAAATATTTTTTGACAATTTATTGGTTCATGATTCATTCGAAACTAACGATTATGAGAAATTCATATCATCATTATCAATATAGATTAATGATATTGAATGCCAATACTTGTTGAAAATTGATATTCATAATGAAATACTATTGATACAAATTTGATATATATTTCCTTAATATACATGATGCGTCCTTCCCGGTACTATTTTAATACTTACGGAAATCAAACCGAAACCACTACCTAAAATTCCAATTTTGTACAAGTTCAATAAGCAACAATTTGTGAGGAAGACTAATAGGGAAAATATGTGAGTATTTCAATTTATTGAATTTTCAAATCTCAAACTCTGTTTCCACCTGTTCAATGATAATGAACTCTTTCTTATGTAAAAATAAGGCTACGGTCAGCATATAAACAGTGGCATTCCCCCCTGCAAGTTCAGTTTATTCCTGGTATTCAATGAAGCATTCATCATTAATTAAGAGTCCTGTGAAGCAATACCGGTCGAGAAGTATTCTGCTTCCATCGATGATAGATCAACACATGTTTGCTCTAGGCAATGTCATAGTATTGAGTATGGAAACAAACAAAACCACTCACATTTCTTTCTGGTTTCACGATCTCCTTCACAATCAGCCGCACAAAGCCATTACCTCCTTCATTTTGCCTTTATAAAATTGTAGACTATGTTCTCTTGTATAATTTAAGTAACATGAGATTCTCTTGCCAGCTTTCCATACACTATTTCTCAGTTTATCCAAAAATATACTTAAATAAGCAACATTATAAGAAATGTCTGGTGTCTGCTTACCAGGAAAGATACACTAAACTGCATACTTATCTTCTGTTTGGAACGTAATTAATAATAGGTTCTTCATTTATTTGAAAATTAACCAATAAGTGTTACTACCATTTTTATTTCTGTTTATGTCTTTTCAAGAGAAGTTTTCACTCCCGTCATCTTTTTTATGTTAAATTCAATCTAAAAATTGTTTAGTAGTTTTTTGTGTTGGTCTCCTGACCCTATTATTAGACCATCATCCACAAATAAAATCAAATAAACATAGTTCTCTGAGTACAAAGAATAGTCTTAATCAGAACGTTTAAAGTTTAGTTGTTTCACACAAGGATTCAATGTTCCAACATTTTGGAGGATTTCGCAATCCATATATTGCACGAATACGTTTAAGATATTTTGATTCTGTTTTCAAACTTTCTGGAGTCTTCAAGAAATGCAATCAGTACTTCGATTTGGTGTAAATTACACCCTTTTCGCACTGAAACTGATGAGGGTATTCGTATTATTGACAATCTACAGACTGGAGTATAACCAAATGCAGCTGCATCTTTATTTGGCACTTGAAAACCCTTTTGCAACTAACCGGGCTTTCTTTGTTCCATCCTATTCAGTTCTCAGGATCTACCAAGAGCTAAGTTCTTCATTTGTCGCTTTCTGTTAAGTTGACCTTATACTTGCTTATTCATAAGTTTTAAGGTAGTGATCTGCCTTTGTCAACAAATAGTATGCTGTGTATATTTCATAATCTTCCAGATTTCATGGTGTTTTCACAGTTCTGCCAGATTTTGTCGCATTTGATTCTAGATTATTGTATGACATAATTTCTTCATTTTCCTCATTCGAACTTGAAGAGCTGTCATGACTTGAATTTTCACTTCCTTTATCTTTTTCATCTGCACTTTCGTCATCTTCATTGAGGAATTCAATAACTAATTGCTCTGGCTCTTCTTTTATTCATGTGCAATTTTTTCTCAATATTCAATGTTTTATATTCCATGATGCTTTGATCTACCCTTACCTCCCTAGATGTTATAAATATTTATTTTTCTATCTCTGTATTATAGTCTCACGACAAAAAGTTGGGATCTGGTCCGATTTTAAAAATTTCAACGGCTATCGATAAAAAACATATAATTTCATAAGAAGAGTGTTTTCAAAAAAATAAATAAAATAAAAAAATTATAGCGGTTTTAAGATTTTTTTGTCCATAGACATGATATAGTATCACGACAAAAAGTTAGTAGCTTGTCCGATTTTAAAAATTCCAACGGATATCGATAAAACACATATGATTTCATAAGAAGAGTGTTTTCAAAAAAATAAATGAAATAAAAAAATTATAGGGTTTTTTAGATTTTTCTGTCCATAGACATGATATAGTATCACGACAAAAAGTTAGTAGCTTGTCCGATTTTAAAAATTCCAACGGATATCGATAAAACACATATGATTTCATAAGAAGAGTGTTTTCAAAAAAATAAATAAAATAAAAAAATTATAGCGTTTTTTAGATTTTTTTGTCCATAGACATGATATAGTATCACCACAAAAAGTTAGTAGCTTGTCCGATTTCAAAAATTCCAACGGATATCGATAAAACACATATGATTTCATGATAAAAGTGTTTTCAAAAATTTTTCCACAAGAAGAATAAAAAAACTATAGCGGTTTTTAGAAGGACATTGCGACATTTTTCTGTCCTAGCTACACAGTAGGGTGTCCCTATTTTTTTATTAAACTTATTTCTTGAACTTTTACAACCGATCCTTCCCTTCGAACATTCCACTGCCTCTCATTACTTAGAAACAAGGCCAACGAATTGAAAAAAATCAAATAGTATATATATATATAAATATATATATATATATATATATATATATATATATATATATATATATATATATATATATATATATATATATATATATATATATGTATATATATATATTATATATATATATATATATATATATATATATATATATATATATTATATATATATATATATATATATATATTATATATATATATATATATATATATATATTTGAATTGTTGTTGCCTGTGAACCATTTTTAACTTTTTGATAATTATTAGCAATAATAGGCTTGGTGAATCTCGAAAAACTCGATTTCATTAAAAAGTTAACGTTTGGCCACGACATTCGTGGCTTTTTGAAATTTTTGAAATATTGGAATTTCTTTGACATTTATTGATTTCAATAAATGTTACGTTAACGTTAACTTTTTAATAAAATCGAGTTTTTTTGAGATTCACCAAGCCTGTTATTGCTAATAATTATAAAACAGTTATATATATATATATATATATATATATATATATACAGGGTGTCCCACCAGGAACTGCATCGATGAATATATGGAAAACTAAACATAGGAAATATCTGAAAATTTGGCTGCGTACTAATGTCGATGCGGGACATCCGGATATTTTCAACGTGATGGCACTTCCGGTTTTACCGGAAGTAAGTATCAAATTTCGAATGGGACACTATATATTATTACAGTTTTGGATTTTTCATAAAATTCTAGATAGATTTTATATATAATGTCCTATACCTATCTTCAACTGTTTCGGAAATGTTTGATTTTATTTGTCAGAAATTACGTATGCAGTTCGAGTAATAATCATATTTTTCTTCAAACAAACGGTTTCACTGCCCAATATAGATTAATTTCCTGCTAGAGGTGGTTCTGTTTTAGCGTAAGATGTATATAATGTATAATAGTATTTTGACATTTAATATACAGGGTGCTCAGAAAAGTATTACAAAAATGGATGTTGAAAAATTACAAAAAGTCCATTTTTTCAAATGAATACCTACAACTTTTATTATTTTATTCGATTCAGTATCAAAAATAAGTGCTACTTTGTATAAGGTCGCCTATTCCTAAATCTTATAGTTTTCGAAATATTTGCAAATTAATGGTTTTTGGTTAAAAAAAAATGATTTCCTGAAATTTTGTAATAGTAGGCGTGTGATGCCATATTTGTTCTCGGCCAGGTTACCATGGAAACAAATTCCAAAGAGATGTCATTATTCGAAAAATTATTATATATGGTAACACAATCATGCCAAGTCGGTTGAATTATACAAACGAAGATTACCTGAATTTGTTTATTATCTATGGAGAGTGTAATGAAGTGATAACAATAACATGTGATATTTTTGCTGCTCGGTATCCGCAAAAAACGAAGTCATCGCCAAATACCGTTAAAACTATAATACAAAATTTTATAAATGTTGGATCTGTCAAAAGCAATACGCAGAAAATTAAACCAATTGTAGACAATGAAAACATTGAAATTGCAATTTTGGGATATTCTGCAGCCAATCCGACGATGTCTTCAAGGCAAGTTGCAGTAGAGTCAGGAATTTCCAAAAATTCTATTCACAGAATTCTACGAAAACATAAATTTCATCCATATACACAGATTTTTCAAGAAGAGTAGAGTTTTGTGAATTCATTTTAACTTGGACACAAAGAAATAATCTATTTTTGGACAAATCATTTGGACAGATGAAGCAAAATTTTACACAATTCACATTATTGGAGTGATACAAAAACTCATGTATTCAGGGAAATAAATCATCAAGAATCGTGGCAATTTAATGTTTATTGCGCTGTTAGAAATGACAGCGTTGTTGCACTTTATTTCTATCAAGAAAATTTGAACGGTAGGTTTGAGAGACGTGTTAAAGTTGAATTAAAGAGATAGTATAATAGAGTAGTATAATATAACCTTTCAGGTGAGAGGTATCTCTACATTCTGCGAAATTTTCAAAATAATTATTTGGATAATTTACCGCTGGCTGATCTCAGAAACATTTTTTATCAGCATGATGGCGCACCTCCACATAACGGTGACATGGTGAATGACTTCTTGCAAGAAGTGTTTCGTGACCAGTGGATAGCCAGCAATAGACCTTTTCGTTGGGCACCCCGATCTCCAGATCTTGCAGTACTAGATTTCTCTATTCGGGGAATAATTAAGAATCGCGTATATCATACTCCAGTTACAACGATGGAAGACTATATGGAACGTGTGAGAACTGCTATTGAAAATCTAAATGCGGAATCACACGAAGAATTATACCGGACGGAGGTGTGAAAAATGTTTGGAAGTTCAGGGACAGCAATTCGAAAATCTACTAAAAAAGCAGTAATTGTTTTTGTCATTAATGTGATTATATTAACGGTATTTGGCGATGGCTTGGTTTTTTGCGGATATCGAGCAGCAAAAATATCACATATTCTTGTTATCACTTTATTACACTCTCCATAAATAATAAACAAATTCAGGTAATCTTCGTTTGTATAATTGGAACGACTTGGCATGATTGTGTTACCATATATAATAATTTTTCGAATAATGACAACTCTTTGGAATTTGTTTCCATGGTAACCTGGCCGAGAACAAATATGGCATCACACGCCTACTATTACAAAATTTCAGGAAATCATTTCGTTAACCAAAAACCATTAATTTGCAAATATTTCGAAAATTATAAGATTTAGGAATAGGCGAACTTATACAAAGTAGCCCTTATTTTTGATACTGAATCGAATAAAATAATAAAAGTTGTAGGTATTCATTTGAAAAAATGGACTTTTTGTAGTTTTTCAACATCCATTTTTGTAATACTTTCCTGAGCACCCTGTATATTAAATGTCAAAATTCTATTCATCTTATGCTAAAATAGAACCACGTCTAGCAGGAAATTAATTTTTATTTGGCAGTAATACCGTTTTTTTGAAGAAAAATATGATTATTACTCGAACTGCATACGTAATTAATAATTAAATAGGACATTATATATAAATCTATCTAGAATTTTACGAAGAATCCAAAAATGTAATAATATATAGAGTGTCCCATTTGAAATAAGCAAGTTGATACCTACTTCCGGTATAACCGGAAGTGCCATCACGTTGAAAATATTTTAGCCGGATGTCCCCTATCGACATTAGTAGGTACACAGCCAAATTTTCAGGTATGTCCTATGTTTAGTTTTTCATATATCCATCGATGCAGTTCCTGGTGGGACACCCTATATATATATATATATATATATATATATATATATATATATATATATATATATATATATATATATATATATATATATATATATTTATATATATATATATATATATATATATATATATATATATAGATATATATATATATATATATATAAATATATAATTATATATATATATATATATATATATATATATATACACGGTGATTAATTAATATGTGTAAATATTTGAACGGGAAAATTTTGAGCTCAAAGTATGAAGATCTAACCCAATTTGCTTACACAAAATATTTCTCCTCACTGATTTACAGGGTGTTTTATTTAGATTACTAAAAATTAATTTTGTTCATTACTTTAATGCTGCTTGATATTTCTTTATGATATTTGGCAGTAAGTTAAAGTAGTTTGGGACGCATCAATTAATAGTAAAGAATAATTTCTCGCTATCACCAGTGGCGTACGGCAGGGGCACGGGAAGAGTTTTCGTTTCCTAAATTCTTCGCCACTGGCAGAATTAACATTTTTGTATAATTTTTCAATTCTTTTATATTTTCCCTGTACACAAGACATTTTTTTTTTCGTAACGCTAGAGCCACTATTTTTTGAGATATTTAACGTTGAATATATGGCTGCACAATTCTTTTTATTTTTATGTACGAGTCATGTCGGTATTTTCATCATAGGATTGCATGTATTACGTAAAATAAACATTATTAGGTATTTTTTTTCAATTTATAATAATATTAACAAACAATTTAAAAAAAAAACAACTACAAAAATATCTAGCATTACATAAAAAAAGTTCAACATAAATAATTTCCTTCACAATTTTTGGAAGAATACCAAATTCATAAACAAAACTAAGAAACAATTTACAACAAATGTTCAATGAGATCTCCGTTCATCTCAATAAGTTTATCCATTCTTTCGCTAAACGATCTTCTAACTTTACCAAATATGTTTGGCTGATTCGCAATAAAATTAAAATATTCACACATATTTATGAATTACTCTATATATATATATATATATATATATATATATATATATATATATATATATATATATATATATATATATATATATATATATATATCTAAAAAGTATTTACAGAGGGATATCGTTTGACTATGAAATTTTAGAAAAAAATAATAAACAGTTACTTCAATTTGTTATACAAAAATTCCAACTAACAGTATTCTCTGAAATTAATATCCTATGAAAATAAATATCTATATGGAGGAAATATCAATTATTGATTTCTGAGAGACCCTACTAACTAAGATGGGTAACAATTTATAAGAAAATAGGAACAAGAACTTATAAATATAACGATGAAGTCTTTACAGAAGATATGGTTTAATCTTATAAACAGTCTCTTGTTATACAAAAATTCTTACTGAAAGAAAACAACGGAGGTTCTTCTATCCTTCATAGACCATGGTCATTCTCTATTTCGTTAAGGGAAAGAATGGTTTATAAATTTTTTTGTGACTACCTGATTACTGAAAATACCATTTTTCATGAAAAAATTAATATATATATATATATATATATATATATATATATATATATATATATATACAGATTCCAAACGAGATTATGAATTATATATTACATTAGAAATACCTATATTCCAAAATGTTCCGCAAAATCATGAATATTAACTGTTATATAATATTGAAAGAGAAAATTAATCATTTAATTGATTTATATCAAGAAATCGTTCGATTATTGTTCACTTCGGTAACTAAGTTTCCTCATAGTCATAGACACAACACAAACATTCCGTCAAAAAAATAGCAGAGTAAAATATCGATATATGTATATATATATGTATGTATATATATATATATATATATATATATATATATATATATATATATATATATATATATATATTTTTATATATATTAATTATATATATATATATATATATATGTATATATATATATATATATAATTAAAAATATATATATATATATATATATATATATATATATATATATATATATATATATACATATATATATATAATTCTATATAACTGAATATTTTATTCTTCTACAAAATGGAACATTTGTCTGTCTACATCATTTAGAGCTCTATTTTTATTGAAGTACCCACATAAATTCTAAAATTCCATAACTTTCAATTGTTGGATTTATGTTACAAAAAGCATAAATTACATCTTCAATAGACTTATTACTATTCCAAGTAATTTATTTAGCAATTAGTAGAAATTTACGATAATAAAAGGGGAAATTGATATTTTCTTACAACTCAATTCTTTTTCTTAAAATATCATTCAACTTGATAAGTTCAGATACAACAGATTCGGTGAAATATAAATAATTTTTCAGCTAGCCAGGACACTTTTTCTACTTTATCGAAAAACACTTCAGCTCCTTTAATGTTTTCTCCTACCCCATTATTCTCCATTAATTTCAAGAACGATCAACATTCATATTCATCAAAGGACAAGACATCATTACAGCTAACTCTCACGGCAGGGCTGAAGTCTCGAGCTGAACTCAAACCATTTTCCACTAGAAATATTCCAGTCTGAAATACACAATTTAAAATGAAATTCTTTTCATTTTTCAATTCCTCATCGTAGACATCTAAAATTCTATCCAATTTTTCATCGATGAAACCACATACTCAACTAAACAAAGCCCACATTTCCTGTTTCAGTCAGGTGCTAATGATAAAAAAATTATTTTATACATTTTTTGTAATATATTTCTCATTTCAGACAGAATAATTGATATCTAAAACTTGTGGTTTTCGTTAGATAAGTATTCTATAACTTTTAATCTATTTAATGTCTTCATTACAGATACCCCTCCAAAGATAAAAAAAATAATAAATAAATAAAAATCTTTGTCTTATTTCATAAAAAAAATAACTGAATGTTTTCTCGTTAGAAGGTAAAAGAAAAATGATATTTATTTTCAAATAAATATAATTTTTCAAATTTACCTTAGAAAAATGTTATTAATCAATTTTCTTGTTGAAAAACATAAAACAAATTACAGAGGATAATTTCAAGTACTTAATAATAAATGCTTTCAGAATAAACTCTCTATGTTATGTCATATAAGTCATTCTTCAATAATGAGTTTCAATATTTAGTGTGTATTATATAAATTTCCAATACTTGGATATAATTTTTATAGAAAAAATGGTATATGAATATTTGAAAATATTATTCATTCATCTTTTCACAAATATAAATTATTTAATCACATGAAGTGAGTATAATATTAAATTCAAAAAGATGTAAGATGTATTGTTGGTTGCATAAATCAATAAATTACCTTTGCTATTTTATTGAAGTACATTTCAACGAGGATGTTGTAGAACGTATCTGATAGGTAACGGCTTCGTTCGAAAACGGACCTGTTCTACAACGGATCCGTTCGAAATCAACCCATTCTAAAACGTATCTGATAGGAAAAGGCTACGTTCGAACAGACTTGTAAAACATATATGATAGGAAACGGTTCCGTTCAAATAGAACTCTGTTTTACAATGATTCCGTTCATAACGAAGTTGGTAAAACCTTTATATTATGTTAGAATCATATAAGAAATAATTTACAATCACTATATTCTGTCATCATAGATATATGAACAAAGCATCAACATAATAAAGATAAAATAACATAACGTAACTCATCCAGATAGAAAAAAATAATTTAGAATTCTCCATTTATCAAGATGTACAAAAATAATATCTAATGAGACAATTATTAAATTTCCCTCATATCTCTCTCTTCCATATGTAAATCAAAAATCTATATCACTGTCTTCGTCGCCGGAATGAACGAATCTTTTCATGTCAAGTTTCAGTTTTTTACCGTAGAAAGGAAGTGGGTGATGTAAACACAACACTCATCCATTTCAAATATGTTTAAAACGTCATGATTTTATTGTGCTTGACACCAAAAACTTTTTGTTCTATTTGATAAGTATATATTTCTAGAGGCAATAAATAATGGAAAATGGTCACAAATTATTTTAAATTTTGTACTGAACTTATAAGGTTCGAAGAATACCAATAATCTTTTGTAACAATTTCTACATAGAATTAAATTCAAATCCTCAATTTTGTAATTGTTGAACCAAACACAATAATCCTCTACTTCGTTACAGATATTATCCCAGTGACGTTTCCTAAAAACCCAGATCTATCTTCCTCATTGTCAGAAAATGTGTAAGCCTTTGAGAAAGATGATACATTTTTTTCTCTTTTATAATGCAATGAATTACATTTAATTGAACTGAATTTTCCGAATAACTCTAAAATTAAGAGTTTTGGACGACCTAATTTAAGTATACTAAAAACAGACTCTTGAAGAGGAATTAGATATTGATGTTCCATATTTTCTCCAGAACAAAGAAAATGTATATTTAAAGTAAATAGTGACCCCATGGTAAAATATCGAACGATGATAGAATTAAATAGCGTTTGTCGTTATGAGGATTTTAATTTGTTTTATTGAATACAGTGTATGGGCGTAATATCTAATGAAATTTTGAGTAATGACTTTTTTGTCCTTCTCTCGCAAACAAGTCACATAATCCTCGAAAATTATCTTATTTCTGACAGTACACGATTTAACACCCTTAGATTTTTTTGTTTTTTTACCGTCTTGAACCTTGACAATGTACATTTGAGATCGAAGACCTGCAAAATGAGT
>JARQZK010002317.1:67500-72500 GCA_030704885.1 Cynegetis impunctata | reverse complement strand
TCAGAAATCTTCTTAATATTGTGTCTTATTAGGGATATGTTTTTTTCTGTTATTTTTGTATGTAATTTTTTTTTTACTGGCAATAACAATGTTTGTGAGTTTCCAAGTATTGGGAGGGAGTGTTGGATAAAACGGGTGTTGCGTTCATTTGTTTATTCAATACTATGCAACTCACAATACATGTGATGTCACCTTCAGTGGCGCCATCAACCATTTATGGAAAACGGTGGTAACTCTGATTGACAGACGTTGTTAGTGACAATCGACATCCATGTTTCTTTTTAGTCTATGAACGTATTTCAGTTTCAGTTATTAAATAATTAATTGTGAATCCACACTGTTAGTTTTATTAAAACTCTTTAAGAAATCCCATAGGTTATGGGCCCAGCTGAAAATTAACAGTGTTGGTAAGAAACAAATATAAATCGTTGAAAAACAGTGTTGTTGTTTTGTCGTGCGTGGCCTGAAATTAATTTTGTGTAATGGCGGCGTCAAAATCAAGCGTCAATTTTGTAAATGTTACACCGTTCAATGGCACGGGATTTTCCAACTGGGAATTTCGAGTGAAATTAATGTTGGAACAGGGTGATTGTTTAGAAGTTCTAACAAGTCGCCCCCCTATCACAACTGAAGCACTTGCAACATGGAAAGTCAAAGATGTAAAGGCAAGAAATATAATTGTCCAGTGTCTGGCCGATAACATGCTAGAAATAATTAAGACGAAAACAACAGCAAGGGAAATTCTTGAGGCATTAAGTAAAACATACACAAAGAAAGGCATAAGCATTCAGGTTATGTTGCAGAAAAAGCTGAGAGGTATGAAATTTACTGGTGGGCCATTAACAGACTTTTTAACTGAATATGAGCAGACTATATGCGAGCTTAAAGCCGCAGGTGGAAACATGGAAAACAGTGAGGTAATCTCTCAACTTTTATCATCCATGCCGGTCTCTTATGAGGCAGTGGTGACTGCAATTGATGTCCTTTTTTGCAATGATGAGGATAAAGTAACACTCGATTTTGTGAAAAATAAATTATTGTTAGAGGAATCCAGAAAAAACAGCAAAGTTAATGAAGAAGAAATTAGTAATGCAGCAGCATTCACAAGCAATTCCAAAAAGATTTTCAAAAAACGAACATCGAGTGAAAGAAAACCTTTTCCATTTAAATGTCACTACTGTCACGTCAAAGGTCACATGAAATATCAATGTCCAGTTTTGAAGAAGGATAAGGAAGGCAATAAAGCTAATGTTGCTCAAAAGAAGAATGAAGAAAATGAGGATATTGCTTTTATTTCGTCAGCAGTTTTAGAATCGAATTTGGATTTTCCAACTTCATTGGTAACTACTACCAATGATCAAGAGGTTAAATTTGTTGTAGACAGTGGAGCCACCAACCATCTAGTAAACAAATATGTTGGTGAATACTTGTCTGATGAGAAAAATGTATCATTTTCAATAAACATAGCAAAACAAGGTGAGGTAATTAAAGCTGTAAAACAAGGAAATCTACATCTACTAAGCAATGAAAATAGAGGTGTAGTAATTAAAGATGTTTGGGTTTGTGATAACCTTTTTCATAACTTGATTAGTGTCAGAAAATTGGAAGAAAATAATTTTCAAGTTATTTTTAAAAATAAGCAAGTGAACATTTTGAAAGATAATAAAATTGTTCTGCAGGGAAAGTTGTGCGGTAATTTATATGTTATAGTTTTAAAATTACCAGAAAATGCACAAGCTAACTTTGAGACTAATTTAACAGCACACGACAGCATGTTGCAGCATAGGCGAATGGGTCATTCAAGCAAATATCCTGCACCAGGTGTCTGTGAAGTGTGTTTACAGGGGAAGCAGACAAGGCAATCTTTTAAACTTATTTCCAATGAAAGAAAACCAAAACGTACATTAGAGGTTGTATCAACAGATGTGTGTGGACCTATTACACCTGCAACTTTTGATGGAATGCGATACTATGTAAGTTTCATTGACCATTTTTCCCATTTTGCTATTTGTTACCTAATATCGCAAAAAGGTGAAGTAATAAACAAACTTAAAGAGTATGTCACCTATGTTGAAGCGAAATTTGGTACAAGAATCGAACGTTTGAGGTGCGATAATGGTGGGGAATACGTCTCTGCCGACTTCAGGAACTTTTGCATGGACAAAGGTATAAAAATACAGTATACCATCCCACGCAATCCTGAACAAAATGGAGTGGCAGAACGCTACAATCGTACAGCTATGGAAAAAGCACGGTGTCTAATTTTCGATGCAAAAATGGATAAAAGCATGTGGGGTGAAGCACTGAGAACTGGTGTTTATTTAATAAATCGAACTGTCACCTCAACATTGAACAACATTCAGTGTCCAGCTGAAGTTTGGTTTGGAGAAAAGCCCAACCTGAGCAAAATTAAACTTTTTGGTGCAACAGCTTACAACCTCATTCCAAAGGAAGATCGTAAGTCGAAACTTGATTCTCACAGTCAAAAATTAACCTTGATTGGTTATACAGATAATGGATACAGGCTGTGGGATGAAGCCAATAGAAAAATTATTTTAGGTCGTAATGTTGTGTTTGATGAGGAAAACGGCAATACAGTAATGGTAGAGATAAATGATGGTGAAAACGTTATAGAAAATGAGAAAGAAGAAACTACAGGCAACAATCAAGAAAAAGCAGGTGACAGTGAGATAGAACATGAAGAGGAAAATAAAAATAAAAGACATTTAAGAACCAGAAAACGAGAACTGCCCAAACGTTTTAATGATTACGAGCTAAATTTTGACGAAAACTTGTTGGCAGCCCTATCTGTTGGCAACTTTATGTCCGAAATTCCCGATTCCTATGAAGAAGCAGTCCAAGATAGTGGATGGAAAGCAGCAGTAGCCGAAGAACTTCTTTCACTGGAAGAAAATGGCACTTGGGAGTTAGTGCCACACCCCAAAAATGAAGAAATAATAGACTCAAAGTGGGTTTTTCGAGAAAAAGTGGTAAATGGGAAAAGTGTAAAAAAGGCAAGGTTGTGCGCGCGTGGTTTTAAGCAATGGTCGTTTAATGAGGACGTGTATGCTCCAGTAGCAAAAATGATGTCAATACGTGTGCTGTTATCTCTCTACCTTGAGTTAGATTTAAATGTTTTGCAATTAGATGTAAGCTCAGCATTTTTATATGGTACATTGGAGACACCTGTTTACATGGAACAACCTAAAGGTTTAAGTGGGAATAATAATAAGGTATGCAAACTTGTAAAATCACTTTATGGCCTTAAGCAAGCACCTAAGTGTTGGAATAACTTATTACATAAAAATCTTACTGACCTAGGCTTAAAACAGTCACAAAAAGATCCATGCTTGTACTTTAGCGTAAATACTTTTCTTCTAATTTATGTAGACGATCTGATTGTTTTTTCTGAGAGCATAGAAACTTTGAATTTTATCAAAGTAGCACTCTCAAACAATTTTAAAATGAAAGAATTCGAAAATTCGAAAATTTTGTTTTTGGGACTTGAAATTGAGAAAATTGGAAACACATTGCATATCAGTCAAAGGAAATTGATAAATAAAATTTTAACCCGTTTCAATATGCAAAACTGTAAATTTTCCAATATCCCAATGCAACCAAAACTGCAATTGTCTGTAAAAAATGGTAATTCTCCAGATATTTGTAATGAGAATTTACCATATCGAGAACTAATAGGTTGTCTAATGTACGTAATGCTGGGCTCTAGACCTGATCTAAGCTATTGTGTAACCTATTATAGCCAATTTCAAAATTGTTTTTCACGAGAACATTGGGGTCACCTGAAAGCTGTGCTAAGGTATCTAAATCAAACTAAAAATTTTATTTTAAAATTTGTGAAAAATGATGATTCATCCCTGAAACTGTCATCATTTGTTGATGCAGATTTTGCAAACTGTATAATTGATCGCAAAAGTATTTCTGGCTATGTAATAAAATTAAACAAAAATGTAATTTTCTGGAAAACCAAAAAGCAGAATATTGTTACATTATCAAGTGCCGAAGCCGAGTATGTTGCTCTTTCTAGTTGTGTAACAGAAAATTTGTTTCTAGGCCAGATGCTTTCTGAAATTTTAAACATAAATGTTTTTCCAACAACAGTCTTTGAAGACAATCAGTCATGCATTAGAATGGCATCTACTCTGGAATCAAAACGTACAAAGCACATTGATGTTAGGCATCATTTTGTAAGAAATTGTATTGTTGAAAATAAAATAAAATTGTTGTATGTTCCAACTGATAATCAGGAGGCAGATTTGTTGACTAAGCCTCTGTCACATACAAAATTTGTTCATTTCAGAAATCTTCTTAATATTGTGTCTTATTAGGGATATGTTTTTCTGTTATTTTTGTATGTATTTTCTTTTTACTGGCAATAACAATGTTTGTGAGTTTCCAAGTATTGGGAGGGAGTGTTGGATAAAACGGGTGTTGCGTTCATTTGTTTATTCAATACTATGCAACTCACAATACATGTGATGTCACCTTCAGTGGCGCCATCAACCATTTATGGAAAACGGTGGTAACTCTGATTGACAGACGTTGTTAGTGACAATCGACATCCATGTTTCTTTTTAGTCTATGAACGTATTTCAGTTTCAGTTATTAAATAATTAATTGTGAATCCACACTGTTAGTTTTATTAAAACTCTTTAAGAAATCCCATATATATTACCCACCCTAGTTAGTAGGGTCTCTCAAAAATCAAAGTTGATATTTTCCTTCATATTAATATTTATTTTCATAGATATTCCGAAGAAGACTGTGAGTTAGAATTTTCGTATAACATTGAAGTAACTGTTCATTATTTTTTTTTCTAAAATTCATATGACTAAAACGATATCCCCTGTAAATACTTTATCGATATATATATATATATATATATATATTATATATATATAATATTATATATATATACTATATATATATATATATATAATATATATATATATATAGATATATATATATATATAGATATATAT
>JARQZK010002317.1:55000-65000 GCA_030704885.1 Cynegetis impunctata | reverse complement strand
TCCTGCAACAGTGGCGCGGTGTTCCATATCTCTATTTGGGAAACAGATAGGAATCTCTATTTCTATAAAATCACCTTATTGCTCGAGTTCGACAAAATGAAAATATTGTCGGACAGACGGTATTCAATTTTTTCTGGGCGGATACCAACTATGTTTTTTCAAATGGCAGCTCATATTTTTTATCGCTTTTTCGGTTTCTACATAGAAAATAAAAGATACTTTATATAGATCTTCATTTCGAAAATATTGACGGTTTTCGAGATTTTTGGACTTTTTGTTTTTTTTTTCCAATATTGGTCACTCAGAATATTTGAAATTAATTTTTTGTCAAATATTCTTTATTGGTAACTCTTTTAAACGATATATCTGAAATCTGTCTGCGATATACAGGTATGAAATACCACTTGCCATATATTGTAAATGAAAATTTGCAGAATCTTCCTCATTTTAAATGGAACACCCTGTATATTATCGATCCATAAGAAGCGCCAGCAAAAGCTCTACAAATGTTGTTATCCATTGGAGCGATTTTACTTAAATATCTCGAATAAATATCCCGAATATCTGTTTCCAAAGGTGTTATAAATTTTTCGCAACAATCAACCCCCCTAAAGGATACATATTTCGATAGTGAATCATCAAAGGAACATTTCATGTAGTATCCGCAAGAATATGGCTCGTGTAAAAATGTTTTCATCGTGTATGAACTATCTGGATTTGGTTGAACCGTATCAAGTGGCTTTAGTAAACTTTCAAAATCGGCATAAAAGACAAATGGAACTTTCATTTGTTTCTGATAATTTGTAAATCGTAAAATATTTTCAGGAAGAAACTGTTTTAATTTATTTTGAATAATTTTAGTTGAAGGAATTTTTGCATATAGTTGCCCACAATCTATTTCACAATGTTTTGATAAACTCTCCACTGATGGAAAATATTGTAAACAGCCATCGCAAAAATGTTTTTTCGAATTATGTCGTAAAATTTGTGAGGGAACCAGCCCTGATAAATTTTTAATCGTGCAGTAATGTAAATTTCCCTCATCATCATCGATAAGTAGTAAATTGACATGTATGGGTTTTTTTACCACTACTGAAATATAGTGGTCCAACTATTTCATATTTTCTTTTTCCATTTTCAAATAAAGACTCTAAACCATATAAACATTAATTGATAGATTTTCATTTAAGCTTAAAAATTTTGGAATATGATCTAACTTCACTGGAAATTCTATATCATTAAAATTGAAATATTGTGAGAAATGAGGGTATGACTGTGGTAGATAGTTGGGACCTTCCGGCTCAAAAATACCTGCCATAAGGGCCCATCCGAAGCAGTGAAGGTCGGTGTTCTTAATATTGACAACGGAGTTCTTCTTACTGATACATGTCGGTAGTTCAACGTACGATGAAGCTCTCAATGGATTGTATCGGTTGATGTTAATCTCCAAATTCAATATCTTAACGAGTGCCCAACCTATAAACGAAAAACAGATTTCTATAAAAGTTAGTTGATAAAATACAATTTTACCTACCAGAATCTCTCTCCTGAAATTCAGACATCTTCTGAATAATAACGTTCATAAATTTGTTGACGACATCGGCCAAATTTGTCCCCAGCGTGATGATAACATTTTGGGTATTGAAGGATTTGATATCGAAAATTTCCTTTGTTTCAATTGTGAATAATCCAAACAATTCAAAATTAATTTTTAGTGTAGTCATATATGAAGGACTATTTTGAATAAGTTCCACAATTTTATCCGTAATTTTTGAAAAAAAATCATCGATGCTGATTGTATGGTTGTCAGCATCAATCGTGTAGGATACAACCCTATTTTTGAAGGCTGACCCAATTTTCGAAACACCTTCACTGATTGGGATGACTACTTTATCCTTATGTGCTCTGGACTTTAGATGGGCGTTGTGGAGATTGGATACAATGTCAACGTTGCATACTTCACAGCGCACCATTTTCGGCTCCTGTGTTCTCGCTTTCTTCACACTATGGCAGTATTTTTTTAAATGCCAGTTCATGGACGATGATGTCGTGAACAGCGCATTGCAGAACGAACATTGGACGGATTTCACAGTTTTCTGGAAAAAAAAATAAAAAATCAATAAACCAAACACTGTCGCCATTAGTTACCATAAGTGTTTTATGTGAATAAAAGCAAAAATCAATCAATTTTAACACTTATGGATATCCGACAAGACCACGAGGAGGAGCGACATGCTTGTCATATGTTGTTGTGTTGTACGGTGAATTACAAATTTTGAAAATTTCCTCGAATAAGTTTGAAACGCTTATTAAGAATCAGGAATGTGCGATTTGAATTCTTGCCAGATTTACGCTCTTACGTTTTCTGTGAATGATTTCAATCTGAAATTCTTTCTCCTCCTGAAAACAGGACTCATCGGTCGCTCAAACTCATCTCCTGAGGAGTAATGTGATGAGTCCGCGGTTTTAATAACTTCTGCCTCTTGTTGTGGTTGTTGGGTAAACCCTCCCTCAAACATTAATTTCCTTTTTTTAATTGGTTTTTCAATAACCCTACCATGTCTTTTACCGCAGAAATAAACAATCTTGTCATCATTACATGCAACGTCACAGGGGGGGAGTTGGGTAGCAGTAATCTTGAGATCCTCGACACTCAGAGGTGTACGCCCTCCATTAGTGATATTATCACTAATATCAGGATAGTTTCTTTCACTTGAGTGTGATTCAACACTTGTTTTTTCTGCGTTGGAAGACTTTTGTACAAGAGGAAGATTTTATAGAATCTTTGAAAAACCTAGGAGGTTCGGAATTTTTATTCGAAACAGTAGCCCTTGAAAATTTTGGATTATTTTCACATTCCCTGATTATTTGCGTTGTACTTATCTCTAACCCATCATCCTGCGAAATTTCTAACAAGGGCTCATTAATTGAAAACAATGAAATGTCTGTATCGGATAAATAATTGTTCGAAAATTTATCAATGGACGATGTTGCAGTACAGTGTGAAATATTATTTGTTAATTCAACCGGTGAATCAATCGCACAAGTACTCAAGTGTTCTTGACTCTTGAAACTATCGACTACTGGTTGAGGATCGACAAATAAAACTTCAGAAGTATTTGCACCATCATCCTTATTTGTTTTAATTTCATTTGAAAATTGAGAAATATTAAAATCCGCTGAATACGTATCAAATAATTTTTCTGCGTTCGGAGAATCGTGTAAAAGAACATCTGTGAATCCTACCGATGAATCAATGATACAATATTCTAATTGTTTTTGGGAGTTGTCACTATTGATTATTAGTTTAGGATCGACAAATGCATCTTTAGAAGTACTTGCGCAATCAAAATTATTATTTTCTATCGAGGGTTGTTTATCGAAAAGAGAAATATCTAAATAATTCAGATACGTATCAATTAAATTCTCATTGGTTGATGTCATAGAACACTCTAAGAGATCATCTGTGAAACCTACCGATGGATCAATAGTGGAAATTGGGTAATTTTCACTATTGATTATTGGTTTCGGATCGGTTGATGACTCTTTAGAGGTACTTACACAATCAACATTCGGCGAAAAAGGTTTTAAAAATTCAGATTCATCAATACCATCAAGCAGTTGATGGGTGTACAGAGAGCTTACTATCAATTTTGTCGGAAGAGTCTACACAAGAACTTTTGGACTCACTAGTTATTTTATGACTAGATAATTTGGTTTTTGGCTCAACCTGCAATATCGATTCATTCTTCTTTGCTCTGTAAATTTTGAAAGGTTTAACTTCTTCAAAATCGTCCGCAGAATCATAATCAGATTTAAAATGTAATTTAGATTTTTTAGAATATTTTACCTTGCCTGAAATTGTTTCTTTTTTAGATTTATTATTCGATTTAAATTTTTTGGAAGAGGTTGTCATCACAGAAGATTTTTTAAGTTCTGTGGCACACTGTTTGTCATAAAAGTCGGCTAATTTAAGCATCGCAACTTCTGCGGTACGCTCATTTTCATAAAATTCGGCTAATTCAACCATCTTATGATGCGATGAAATATCCTGCACATTCCAATTACTGCAATGCGCAGTATTTCTCAAATTAAAAGGAAGAACATTTTGATTATTGCGGAGAGATTTTGATGAAGTACAAATTTTATTAATGCTGGAGAATGAATCAAGTTTTGCAGGCTTAAGTACAACGTTTGATAAAATTTTGGTTTCTCAATAAACTTACTCGAGGAATTTGTTGCTGTTCAGAACTTAACACTGGTTCACTCACAGAATCACCAACTACTAACTCTGACTCAGAATTTTGACTAGCAAGAAAATCACCAAAAAACTTCGCGGCCATTTCGTTACTTTACTGCACTAGTACTTTCACCACCGAGAACACAACAACAAATGACTGTTGCTGCGCAGTGTGTGTGTATATATTAATAAAAAGTGGGGAAAAAATGGTGGGAAATAATGGGTGGGGGGTGTAGTGGGGGGTGGAAGAAGGCCTGTTTGAAGGCATTTTCACCCTGCTCAAGGTCAGAATTGGTCTATTTCGAGGTCAAATATTAAAATTCGGTACCTGAAAGCACCCTTTTCAAAGGTGTTCAAGGTCACCGATTTTCAAATTTAAACGCATTTTAAGGCATTTCTAGTCGAATTTTTAAAAAGTTTTGCCCTCCTGCGGGGGACTTTGAATTTTTCGTGGGAGGGGCCCGCAGTGGGGTCCCCTCTGGGGTCCGCGGGAAGGTCCCGCGAAAAATTCAAAGTCCCCCGCAGGAGGGGGAAAATTTTCAAAAATTCGACTAGAAATGCCTTAAATGCGCTTTAATTTGAAAAGTCCATTCGGCTTTGAATGCACTTATCCTTGGTTATATTATTCACATTATCAAGATTCTAAAAATTTGGACAGTTTATCTTTTAAAAAATTTATTAATTATTGAAAAAATTACAAATCAATGAAATGTATCAATGCTTTTTTCTTCAATCCATTCCATACTGGAATCGTTAATGAAATCAGTAAAAGTTCGTTGGAGAAACTTCACATTTTTCAAAGAGCAATAGCAATTGCTGTTCTCATGGAAAATACAATCGGGCTAATCTCGTTCTAAAGCTGGATGTTCTGGTAATTCGAAAATTTTCTTGGACGGAATATATTTTTTAATAATTTCTGCTTTTTCTCTTCCTTTCACATATATTTTAAGAACATCTTCCGTCAGAGCAGTTAATATTGACTTCAATTTCCAAGGTTGAATGAATCCTGTTTGCCATTGTATGCAATGATGGTGATGCGTTAACCAATTCACCTGTTTTTTATATTCTTCAGGAAGATCTTTGAATGGAAACGGTTCTTTGAAAATAAAATGTGCTATTTTACCATTCTTCAAAATTGCAAGTTCTTTGGTGTAGAATATTTTTTTATTTATAATGAATCCTTGTATATCTACTATAGCGTATGACATATTATTTCACTGATTTGGTTAACGGATTATATGTGAACACACGATCACTTATTACTAATACATGAGCAGTAGTGTTATTAGATATTGGAGTATTAGTTTCAAACTCAACTCTAAGAGCAACTGATTGGGTTTGAAACCCAGTTTTTTGTTTAGCGCAATCGACAATGATTAGTGGGTAAGATGCCGCAAACTGCGATGGTGTTATGTCTGTTTCGGATTTATAATCATAATAATATGATGATCTGAATTGTGTGAACATTTCATACAATGTTGCAAACTGATTATTCTTAAATGAAATAAGTTTTCGTACGGGTAACGTTCATTATTCAAAAATAGTCGAATATTACTGAAATCGCACGTATCAAATTTGCTACTGTCAGCTTCCAATCGATCCCTATTAGTTTGAAATCCCATAATAATATATCTTGGTGATTCTAATTTCGTTGATGTCTTCACATTCCATGTATGCCTTGTTGTATTTGGTAACGATGGAAAACTATGTAGTTCTCAGGTTCTGTATGGAACTACGTCTATGTCTTTACCTTTTGCTATGAATTTAGTTAAACTCACTTCTTCACGCAACTCTGGTACTATGTGTGGCACTTTCTACATTATTTTATCAATTATAACTTTAGCCTTGTCATCTGCGAGACATTTTGTTCCATCTGCACTGAGTTTACATTTCAATGCTAATTCATTATTATTACTACGAAGTAAAATTAATTCTTGGAATATGTTAACCATAACTTTTTTATAATCTTCAGCGAAACCTAATAACATTTTTAATGGAATACAAACACTAAATCGGCCATCTTGAATAATACTACTCTCCTTTCCTGGGAACCACCCTGCATTCTCGTATTTCGCAGCTTCGCTTTTGTTAAATGATGCTAATCCTTTCATTGTACTTGTTAATTCTGGTTTCGTATTTACATCAAAAACGAAACCATTCACCTAATACCTTATTTCACTAAATAAGAATGCAATTCCATTATTGGTGAAATAGGTGTTTACTCCAGAAGAAGTTCCATCTGCTTTTCGTAATTGACCTTCAACATAGAGATAGCTCTCACTTGGTAACGTACATAAATCTTCCTGCAGTGGTATTCTTATTTCGTCGTTATTATTGTATCGTGATGTATATGACTCATGAGTGTGATATTTGTATGAGACAACTGATTCGTCAGTAGGTATTCCTTCGTTTATGGTAAACATTTCACTGATTTAATGTATATCCTAGAGATTTCAAGAATTGCTTATTCTCAGACGTTAATAGTCGAGTGATTTTTTTCCTACTGGACAGTTTTCGACATATTTCCGCATTTTTATACTTGGAAAGCATATATATATTTTTAAAATTTATACTCATACTATATTTCTTTTCGGAGATGTAAACCTACTGTGATGGTTTCTTGTTGGAAATTAACTAGTTCATCATTTTAGTCAACTATTTTAATAACTATATTCCTTATTGTGTTAACACTAATAGGTAAATAAATCACGTGTTCAGGGGACTCAACTATTTTGAAGCCTGGGGGTGCGCTGGGCGAAAACTGATGTATTATGTGTTGAGTCTTCCCATTTTTGAAACTGCTAACTGTTATATTACACTCAACAGATATGGAATTTACTGTAATGATATCGGCAATATTGTCTGAAGTTTCTTTCACGTTTCTTGATATTTTTCTCCAGTAGAATCCGATCAATGGTGCAATACTATTTTTACTAGATAGATCCACCTCTTCTGTACACTTAATATGTGAGTGTAATGTATTGTGGTTAGCAGACAATTCGAAAAATACATGGCTTAAATTTGAATCGCTGCTCAATTCATGCTGAATATATTTATTTATGTCCTGAAGTTGATATCACCCGGTTGGAATTTCTATTTCTTTTGAACCAATTTTTATTGTATTACGCCCTTTATCAATATTTGGGATGGAATTGTAATCTTCGAAAGATGTTAGACCTAACAGTATCTCCCATCTTTAACTTCAATTGGAGGGTTGAATTCCGATATTAAAATTGATGATTTACCAGTAAGCACGAAAAACATTTTTCATCTGAAGATTTCCTTTAACTAAAATTCTATTGCTGTGACCAACTATATAAGAATTTCAGAACTAATTGTCCAGAATTATATGTATTGAAAGATTGATATCTTTGTCTATTGTACATTATTCTGTTTCTCATATCATCGCTTCTGAAATATGTCCTTGCCTCTATAGGTGGACCCAAATTCCCAACACTATCAAAGTAATATATATTCCTACCGATTTTCATATATGCCGTCCAATGTGTACCTTTTCCACTACTTTCATCTAAATTAATAATACCAGTTTCATTATTCCGTATTTTTTGTGGTAGTTGATTTCTCATGAATACTCCTCTAAAATTCGGGATCTTCAACTTCTTTACTAAATTCTCAAGTTCTACATTTGTAAGTGCATGTCGTGGTAACTTTATTGGTAATTTTTTTGATACCATTGATATGGACCTATGTATAAACCCTTTCCCTTACGTTTCTTTCTTCGTACTAAACCTTTTCCCTTGAGTTCCATTTCCTTATTATGTCTCATAGTCTCTTCCAACATTTGTTTATTTGTTTTCGCTCTATTAACTGCTGATGCTATAGAAGCCGCACCTCCTCCTAAAGCACCTAGAGCCCCAAGAAGTGGTAATAAAAATGGTAAGAAGCCTCCACGTTTAGGTGCTACTAAAATTCTACCTTTACGTGATTTCTTTTAAGATATTCGCTTACGTCCCATACCTATTTTTGTTTTTGCTTTCATGAGCATGAGTACAATAAATGCAGCCGCTTTTTCTTTTTTACTTGCGTCTTTTGATCTCAATCGCTCTCTTGCCTTTTGAATTAAAATATTATCAGCTTCTCTCCTCTTATCAAAATCAGATGATTGGTCATATGCTATATCGTGTTCTCTGCACGCTTGATCTAATAAATTTATTCCGATATCCCCCCGAGCTATTCTCTTCTCTAGATTAGTTCCTAGACCACAATATTGATATGTTGGTAAATGTAATTCAAACGATAATTTATCAATCAAATTATTTATAAAGGAACCACCTTTCTTCACAGAGTGCCGTGATTTTCTGATACTTGTCATTTTATGATTCACCTTATATGTCCCCATTTTCAAGTTACATCAAGTGTAAATGAAATCAGAATACTAAATAATATTCATTTATTAACAAACTATATACTATATTTACATATTATATCCTACTCTACATCACTGATTCCCGAATCCGAACTATCGGAATCAGCGTTGTATTCATACACCATAACCTCTCCGACCATCATTGGCCGCCGTTCATCATCCCAATCAGTGAATATTAGATGACATGCTATGTACGTGCAATCCTCCTGGTTCCCCAACGGATGTGCTAATTGACTGCCACACATACTACAGAGCATCTCATCTAATTGCATCCATGGCCGATGAATATGTTCCATGGTAAATGCTTCATTGATATCCTTGATGCACGGCGGGCACAATAATGGTCCTTCCTCGCCATCTTCCTCCACCAAACGGAGGAGGTTGTAGCAGATATTGGCTGAAATTCAATTATATAATGTTAATATGTGATATACATAATGTATATAAAGTTACCCATTCTACAATCTGTAAATTAGATACTGGTCGAAATATTGTATGGTATGGTATCACTTTCTCATATTACGGAATATATACTGTAGATGGTAGAGTAGGGATAAAAATGTCTAGGCCACTATTGACCAATTGAAATCAAACTTGAGCCCACTCCTGGTACATTCAAGGTTAATGCTCTCAAGATCTGGTCTATTTTCAAGGTCAATCAATCGAAAAATAAGCTATCCCCACTCCTGATAAATATTCAAGGTCATTATGCTCAAGGTCTGTTCTATTTTCAAGGTAAACCAATCGAAAAATGAACTATCCCCACTCCTGATAAATATTCAAGGTTATTATGCTCAGGGTCTGTTCTATTTTCAAGGTAAACCAATCGAAAAATAAACTATCCCCACTCCATAAATATCAAGGTCATTGTGTATGGTGCACGCCCCTCAACTAAGTGACTCTCACTCCTAAATATTGACTCAAGGTTAACCGCCTTTTCAAGGTCAAGGTCATTGTGTATTGTGCACACCCATTCTTTATCTACTATTCTTGCCCTCTCATTAGCACACTAATCGAAAATTGTATAGAAATAGAAAATGAATTGTCGAAGTTTAACTACAATTATAGAAATACACGTGCAATAGAATTCCTCGGTTCTGCGATTAGATATGTAACAGGTAATCTTGACCAAAAAGATTTGAAACATATAAATACTCAATCAAAAGAATTGTTAAAGAAACAAAATAATATTATAACCCGTATGGACAAGTTCACTTCTTTTGCCAATCATATTACGAATAGATACAGCAACGACATCAAAACTATTCAAAATAATATGAATACCACTATATAGGCTATCAATTATACTCAAGACGAAGTAAATAAGTTACAGCTAATACATTACAATATTTTACTCTCACAAAAATTATTAT
>JARQZK010002317.1:45000-52500 GCA_030704885.1 Cynegetis impunctata | reverse complement strand
AAATTAATTTTTTTGAGTCTCTTTATTTGCTCTCAATAGATTCTCGTATATTTGAGTGTATTCACTGAATGTCAAGGCACATCTTATCCATAGGCGGTACTCAAAAATTCAAGATGGAGGAAAATATGAGACATTTTAATTTTATTTTGATCCATGCTTTCAAACGATTCATTTTATGACTAAATCGGTTGAATCGGAAGCTAGGCGATAAAATTTTTTTGAAAAAAGGTATTCTTGCTTGAAAGCGTTAAACGCAACCGTTTTCTAGATATTTACAATAATTTACTTCATGGACGTATTAAAATAAAAACGATAATATCGGGCATTTGAAAATAGATGCACCAAAATTTAATAGCGAATAGTTGTATCTGTAAGAGATCGAGAGGGAAGCCCCAGTTTTTGCACTTCAGAGCTGAATTATGAATAGCTCTTTCTTCAAGCTTTGAGAAAGGCTGGCTGCCAGTATTTCTCATGTGTTTACCTTGATACTTATTGTGTGAAGTCCCATATGGTATTTTGTATCGCTGTGAGGCCATTTTTATGGAAAGCTGTTTTTTCAACTGCTTCATTCAATTGTTCATTCGTATAATTTCTATATTTCCAGGTGCCTGGCTGGCACTCGTACTTTCGCACCATCTGAAAATCTCAATAAATTATTATTAACCCCGTAAATGAATGAAGTTTTTTACAAGCAGGGCGAGTTTGATACCTATCAAACTCTCCCAACCACGCGTATCGCTTTATTTCAAATGAACCTTAAAATTTAACCACGAAATATCTACGATTATACGTGTAGAAATAATAAAACTATTAGGCAATTAGCTCAAAATTAATACTGTTGTAATACTTATCTCTGTGTACTCGAAGTTATGCAGACCACAGTTTCACTAGAGAAAAGTAACATTCATAAATGGTCATAAGCAAGATATTTATAACAGATTAGGTATAGCGGTCGTGAACTCACGTGGGTTTGTTTACGTTCTAACGAATCTTTTTGGCGGCATGCTTAAGAAGTGAGTGGGGGAAGTTACGGCGCTTATAAAGCCCACTAGCGAAGTATGTATCAAACTGCCCCCCGAATTCAATCTCACCCCATTTTACGGTACATATATTAAATCATATTTATATTTGATTTCTAATTGTAGATATTTCAATAATTCTTCAGTAAAATAAAATACTTTGCTACTTGAATAGTAATTTCTGTGCAGCTGAATAGGTCTTCAAATCCTCATCGCAATTTTCGTCAAACATATTGTCTTACAAAGACAATATATTGTGAAAGTGTCTACTAGAGAGCGATTCTATATATTCACCATCAGTGGTCGACGGTTGACCTATAATTAATCAATAATCAAAAAATCAATTACTCTATAAACCAAGAATATTATATTTTGTCTATTAAAATTCAAGATTCAGTGCAAAATTCAAGTCATGGAAACTATCAGTCCCAAATATTCAATCTAACTTTCTAGTATTCACATTAGAGCAATTTGTTATGGATTAAATTATATGTTTCATAACTGTAATTATTATCGATATTATTAAACGATAAAAAACGATAAATCTGTTTCATTTTCCAGACACTCCATACTACCATTCACATCATATTGAACATAGTTATGAAAGCCATTCTCATATAGATCGAAATGACAATATCAAGCATGGAACTCATTACTTACCACCTAACCTATCACCTGAGCCTATATTTGCTCCCCAATATGACCTAAAGCCATTCTATTCAAAATCATACAATTATGGCCAAATAGGTAAAAAAAAATACGACGAAGCAAATTACAATAGATTTCATTATAAAAATGAAAGGAGGAATTTTTATTTACCACCTCGAGTTGGTGGTACTAAGGACTGGGGAAAATACGGCGGGTCGTACGGCAATTTTGGACATGAATATGACCATAGTTTCGAGAATGTACTTAGTTCAAATCACTGGAGTTTGGAAAATAGAAATGACTACAAACCTGCTGATGGACAGGTACTACCTCCTGTTAAGACTGGAAGTTATTTGCCGAGCAACGCTCTGGAAATCAACCTCATTCTTCCTGCTGAACCAAGAATCACACCGCACAGTTATTTAAAGGAAGGTAATATTGACTTTCTTTTCGTACTAAAAATGTTTATTGCTTGAAAAAAATTAGCTATTTTCATAACCATTCGGTATCAGTTATTATATTCATATTCACCTCTGTAAGCTCTGCAACTTACTGAAATATTCTTTCATTAATTAAAACCGAACTATTTTTTCATGAGTCGAAAATCCTTTAGATTCTAGAAAGATATATTGACAGAGACTTGAACACTCATGTCATGTTATACTATGAAGTAGCTGAGTTCCTGTAGAAGGTAACGGATAACTGTTCTTCTGAATTTATTTGGGTAAAAATGCTATGGCTTCATTCACCTGAAATTGAATGCATAGTGATTTTGATGGTTGCATGCTACGACAAGCACTAACAAAATTACTTCTTCTTCCTACTGCCCCTGATTTTGAATAAATATCCTTCAGTTATTATTGCATTTGTTGTAATATATCTCAAGCACTTGAATGCTTGTTTTTGTTTGTTCAGTATTATGAACTGTGAATTCATTGAGAGACTTCCTTCATTATACATATTTTATATTATATGATATTATATATATATATATATATATATATATATATATATATATATTCATATATATATATATTCATATATATATATATATATATATATATATATATATATATATATATATATATATATATATATATATATATATATATATATATATATATATATATATATATATATATATATATATATATATATATATATATATATATATATATATATATATATATATATATATATATATATATATATATACAACAACAAAGGAATTAGTCGCGGGGAAATATTAAACAAGTAGAGCAGAATTATCGGTATAGCCCGCTTATATGGAAGCAGCCGTTGACACGTGTTTCGGACTCTTTGGTCCTCATCAGAACGGCGTAGCCAAGCATTGGATTGAAAACTTGGAGATGAAAATAGCAACAACAAACGAAATCCCCTGCTACGGAAGACAATCACACATTTGTGGCTTATGTTTTGAACTCTCCGGTTTGGGAGATTTGGTCAAACTTTGCCGCGGAGGCGATTAATGCCGTCCGCGAGATCTCAGACCGAGTAAATAAACAACAACAAAGAAATTAGTCGCGGGGAAATATTAAACAAGTAGAGCAGAATTATCGGTATAGCCCGCTTATATGAAAGCAGCCGTTGACACGTGTTTCGGAATCTTTGGTCCTCATCAGAACGGCGTAGCCAAGAACTGGATTGAAAACTTGGAGATGAAAATAGCAACAACAAACGAAATCCCCGCAACTAATTTCTTTGTTGTTGTTTATTTACTCGGTCTGAGATCTCGCGGATGGCATTAATCGCCTCCGTGGCAAAGTTTGACCAAATCTCCCAAACCGGAGAGTTCAAACCATAAGCCACAAATGTGTGATTGTCTTCCGTAGCAGGGGATTTCGTTTGTTGTTGCTATTTTCATCTTCAAGTTTTCAATCCAATGCTTGGCTACGCCGTTCTGATGAGGACCAAAGAGTCCGAAACACGTGTCAACGGCTGCTTCCATATAAGCGGGCTAGACCAATAATTCTGCTCTACTTATTATAAATATATATATATATATATATATATATATATATATATATATATATATATATATATATATATATATATATATATATATATATATATATATATATATATATATATATATATATATATATATATATATATATATATATATATATATATATATATATATATATATATATATATATATATATATATATATATATATATATATATATATATGTATATATATATATATATATATATATATATATATATCTATATATATATATATATATATATATATATATATATATATATATATAATTATATATATATATATATATATATATATATATATATATATATATTATATATATATATATATATATATATATATATATATATATATATATATATATATATATATATATATATATATATATATATATATATATATATATATATATATATATATATATATATATATATATATACTGGCCGTTTCTTTTATCATGTGGTGACATTGCTATATTCTGAACCGTAAATTGCAGTAAATTGGTTAGAAAAAATCTACGATGACTTCTGCCATTCCCGAGTTATACAGGGGAAACTGAAATTGGCGTTTTTGGTATTTACGAATAGAATTGTTATTTCAGAAAATTTGGAAAAATGGAGGAAAATGTTTTTATTGTATTTGAAATATTCTATAACCATGTAAGAATAAATCTTAGATTGAACGTTTCGTCTCAACACGGTCACCATCAACTTTTTTTTTTCGAATACGGACCTTTTTTTTTATTGCAAATATAAATGAAGCGATAAAATCAAAATACAGTGATATATCACAATCGATATTTTCATAGCGTTTCATTCAAAATAAGCATCATCAGTGACAACAATTTTCAATTACGGTCCCGTTGTTAGTTCCTCTGTAAAAAGTTTTGATTTCTTCAAAACTATTGGCATACTTCGGACATTAGCCAATAATTTCAATAAGAAGATACCGCATCACAATGAACATTGTAAATTTTCTATTACAGTAATCCTTGTTTCGAAGCTGATTTCCCTTGAATAAATTTTTTTCTCTTGAATTAATTATTACTATCAAATAGCAATCATGACATGCTTAGCAAATGCTGAATGGGGATACCATGTTCAAGGAACATTTTCACAAATAAGTGCTCATAAGTCCGAAACTTGACTAGTTAGGTATAGGTATGATATACATAGATAAAAAGTAAATTCTAGCAGCTTTCCGAATTTTCATAATATATAGGGTATTCCATTTGAAATAATCAACATACAGTCACTTTTTCAATCAAACGAAATAACTGTATTTTTTTAACACCCTGTATAGAATTAAGGAATATTAGGCTTAAGTGTAGGAAGCCTTCAAGTAACAGCAAATTTCAACCGAAATTTCGATATCATAGTATTTCTTAGCTCAAATATATCAGAGTTTTGAGAGGTCTTGATTTCCGAGGAAAAAAATGAAAATAATTTTTATTTACAGATAGGTAAGTATAGGGAAATATTATGAAAAGTCGTTGCAAAATTGTTGGAGATTCTAAAAATTATATTATATACAGGCTGTTCCATTTGAAAAATCGAAGTTGCTACTACTTTCTGATAGAAGTAGCAACACCGCATTACCAAAAATATTTTAGTTTGGTAGAGAATGTTGGATTATGCTCTACATTGAATTTTCAAAGTGATTCGTTGTATGGTTCACCAGAAACGTCTAATGTGCCATCCACCGTGAATCACCCTATATATATATATATATATATATATATATATATATATATATATATATATATATATATATATATATATATATATATATATGTATATATTTGTATATTTATATATGTATATGTATATATATGTATATATATATATATATATATATATATATATATATATATATATATATATATATATATATGTATATATATATATATATATATATATATATGTATATATATATATATATATATATATATATATATATATATATATATATATATATATATATATATATATATATATATATATATATATATATATATATATATATATATTTATTTAGTTCGTGTCCATATTAGCATCCCGCCTGCAATAATAAATGTTTATAAATGAAAAGCGAATTGTGATTTTGCTAAATCCAACTTCAAATTGATTGAAAGGCTGTTACTTTGAAATTCTTGGACAGGATCTAAAACGTTTCTTCATTTGTATTGATTTCTGTGAATTCGTAACTATTCATTATTCAAGTTTAAGTGTAATAATGAAAAATATCATCTATTTTTCCGACTATATAGAAATTAATGACAGTAATTATTATGATGATTGATTCAGTCTCGTTTCTTCTACATGGAAGTGAAATTGAACTTCTGATTATTTCCCTAAGAAAAAAATGCTATTAGTTTCAAATTATCGAGTAACATTTTTTCATAATATGACACCTTACTAATAAATAATGAATACCATTAAAAAAAAGCTTCATATGCTATATAAAAGCATCTATTAGCAGAGCACCAAAATATTTTTAAAAAAAAACCAAATTAATATGTAATCATGAAAACATAGAATTGGCTAGAAATGTTTTTTTCATTGAACTGAAAATCTGAATTAATAATTTCTTTGAAGAAAATATCATATAATTTCAGTACCTGTCAGTTAGTTACATAAGTCGGGCTATTTAGAGTCTAGATTTCAAAATATTCAGATTTATGTATGAACTTATATCTCATATTTAATTAAAAACTGAAATGATTTCCTATCATACTCTAATGTTTGTCCTGAAAAAATCCTGATTTATTCAAACTTGGAAGTAATCGAAATATTATTTTAAGGCAATTACAGACTAGAAGTGTAAGGTATAAAAGAACTTGAAAATTGGTTTTCAAGTATTTTTTCTGCATTGAATAAATCCAAAATCGCAAATTTTGATAACCTCATTCATCAAATGTTATCATACCAAAGATCTGAAAAGAAACCAGGAAACAAAGAAATTCATAACCTTCTGCTCAACTGATAAATTCAATACCTATAACATCTATGAATGATTTGCAAGAGATTATTTTGTGTTTTAAAATATAGGCATTAATTTTTCATTGGAAACACTATAATAAATTCTTATTCATTATATTAATCTAGTAGGTGATTGAATCATTTGAATATATGACAAAAATGAAACAAATCTAAAAAACTGAAAATACAGATTTTATAGCTCATGGAACACATAATTTAGAGGAACAAAGATTATTCTGAATTTAATGACATAAAAAATAAAATGTATTAAAATTGAAGCACCTGATCAAGAAGTGAAAAGTCACCTTCAGTTGAAACGATATACAAAAAAGTTTCTCACACAATCTTCTATTTTATCATTCGAAGCAAAGCGCCATTCAGCTTTGTGTGATATGTATCTCAAACAATTACATTTTACAGAAAATGTTCATGTTAATTCCGAAGATCATGAGAACATGAAGACCGGCTTAATTTATCTCCTTTAGGAATTAGCAACACTGTAGTGATGCCACTTTGGTTCTCCTCTGTACGTGAAAATATACAAATGGATGCCAAAGTAGCCGTTGTGCTGAACGGAGTTCACTTTGGCTACATTTCTAATACAATATATATTAAAACAATGGTTAAAAATAACAATTTACACATTTATTATAACAAATAACGCATGACGCACGTTTCGGTGGAACTTCACCTTCTTCAGATACAATATACACGATATACAGATAAGCATGCCATTTAACTACGATGTTTGTAGGGATGCCGATTTGTTCCCCAACTAAATATATATATATATATATATATATATATATATATATATATATAT
>JARQZK010002317.1:0-40000 GCA_030704885.1 Cynegetis impunctata | reverse complement strand
TATATATATATATATATATATATATATATATATATATATATATATATATATATATATATATATATATATATATATATATATACATATATATATATATATATATATATATATATATATATATATATATATATATATATATATATATATATATATATATATATATATATATATATATATATATATATATATATATACAATTATTTATTCAAAGATTAACCACTATAAAAGTGAGCATTTGGAAAATATTTCAATCAAAATTTAACTAGAGTATTTTTATTCGTTTCTCTGCATTGGATAGGTTTTTGCTGCAAGATGAAATTCCACATGATGAAAAAGAAGAATTCAAACAACACGCATGTAGGAAATGCGCTCATTTTGACTATTATGTGTTTAGAAAATATAGAAATTTAGTTTGTTTAAATCATAAAAATATATGTATTCAGAAGAATACATTCATCAGATCAATCTCGGACATATGTGTATCTTCTGCGAATGTGAAAAATTTACTTTAATTATAATGAATAACTAAAATGCATGTCTCCTTGATGTGTTGTCGGAGATTACTTATAGGTCAATACTTAATATAACTATCTTATGATGGACAATTCATCATTTAAATATTTATTATGAATTCATTTCAATTCGCACATTTCTAGAATAGATACTTCAACAAAACACCATGAGAAAATCAAGTTCTCGTAATATTAGAAAATATTTTTAATATAAAGGATTTAGATGGAACAATCGTTGGTATTATTTGAAAATACTTTTAAAAGTGAGACATCGCAATCATATTCACTATTTCCTAAATAATTTTAGATTGCTTCTGGAGGGTAAGAACTGGATATAAACTAGATCACAGGATGGTGAAGGATTCTTTAACTGTCACCTCAATAGTTGACTGCCAAATTGAATGCCTGAAATCGAGAAGATTTATGTGTCGAGTTTTCAGTTTCAGGTAATAATACTCTTCGAATTAGTTCTGATTTTGATATTATATTATTCAGGAACTCAAATGATTGCGTTTGTTTTATAAGTGAACGATATTAGCTTATTCGGAATGTAATGGCTTTACTTAGGCAATAGGTATGCTCAAAATACGTGTAAAATATGCTCATAAAAATATTTTTGCAATAATCAATAATGCAAAATACGTATAATATATAATATATAATATATAATATATAATATATAATATATAATATATAATATATAATATATAATATATAATATATAATATATAATATATAATATATAATATATAATATATAATATATAATATATAATATATAATATATAATATATAATATATAATATATAATATATAATATATAATATATAATATATAATATATAATATATAATATATAATATATAATATATAATATATAACATATAATATATAATATATAATATATTATATTATAATAATAACTCGACATATATGTTTTTGAATATTATTCAAGAACAATACTGCATATGTCAAGTAGGCACATATTATAATCGTTGGTGGAATCAATCCAAGTGTTTTATTTCAATATAGGTATTAGTTTTATGAATAATTGTTCACCAAGATTCAGTCGATAGATTTTACACGAATCTTTTTTACAAAATAATATGAAATTACTGATTTAAACATTGTTGATTGACCTTTCGTTGAACTCTTGGTAAAACCGGTTTTAATATTTATTCGAAGAAAATATATTTTCAAATAAGACAATTGAAAAAATTTCACGATATCATAACATTCAACTCATATTGTTTGGAATTGCTAGCCTATTATAGAAAGTTTTTTTGAAACTTCTTGATAATGGCTTAGCAAACCGAAACAATTTTCTAGTGTTATATCTTGAAATTTTGAAAAACATTCAATTTGAAAATACTTTTTCTTCGAATAAATATATAAATACATAAAAAAAGCTTAATTATACAATTCAAATATTGAAACCGTTGTGATACACTTATTAATATGGTACTGTCGGTGATACTGTTAATTGTTTTCATTCAAAACCATGCACTGAAATAGTGATGTACTGAATGTATCCCAAAATTCTCAATGAGAAATATATGGCAATTATCTCTAGAAAGAGTTACATCGTTAAACATACACTGGACGATTTTGTTAATTCATTAGAATATTTGGATCCATGTTCAGGTTTTTCATCTAAAATATTTCAAAATCAATGAGTATTTTGAAACCCTTTAATTTCCAATTGTAGTTTTCGACTTTAAAAATATGTGTTCTCCAATTATGCCATTGATATTTGTAGGTTGTGAAGTGAATATTATAACGAATTTTACACTTTCTATATACAGTATTTATAGTCTTCTTTAATTTAGTAATTGGTTTGGGTACAAAACTTTTAACATTGAAGCTTGTAGTTGAGGAACCTCGTTCACAAACGATAATGAGATCAAATCGAGCATCATTGTTACATTTTAAAATCAAATTCTCCAATTCGGTAAAACAGGTAATAAAACAATTAAAAACACTTATTTCTCGCTCAATATTAAGTCATTGGGAACAAGATTTTCTTTGTGTTTTTCAACAACCCTATTAATACCCGAAGCTCAACACCAAACATTAATTGAATTCGGATAAAAATTTCACAATTTTTTTTCGGTCTGAGTCATATAGGATCAGCCTGTGAAAAAAGCTTTTCGTATTGGTATACACACTGAAGGAGAAATCTTGATGGCTTTTTGAAGAAAACGTTATATGGCCATTAAACTAGTTGATGCTATTAAATAGGTAGTTGATGACAATTCATTGTTATGTACATCTATCATTAGGTCTGCTATATAATATTTATTCATTCTGGTACATTAGTTGATATTTAAATTCGGAGTTATTCAGAAGAAAACGCTCGGAAAAAGATATACTGTTTGATATCAAAGCTATACGTCTTGTACTCTTAATTTACGATCAACTGTCTGAAAGGACTGTTGATTTTCAGGCAACCCTGCCTGCCACGTTTTTTCATATGGATTTCGATTATAAATTGATTATCCGATATGATTTCCAATTCAGTTTTTGTGTACTGAATACATTTTCCTCGACGTCTGTAGTCTCATTTGTAAACTATTTTTTGAAATAGTTTATTTTTTTTGAATTTTGTGAGGAAACAAAAACTGTTTTCACATAAGGTTTATTTGTTACCTCCAAATGGCTGTTATCATCACAATTAGCTGAGGCCCAGAGATAATTCTATTCAAAATCAAATACCAATTGCACCAGAGGTATTATCGTTCAAAAAGTTATTAATAATGAAAGATTTATATTAACGGAAATTGTTGTATACAATGCACCGTAATCAAACTTAGGATGTAGAAGCCTATACTTCAGACATAAAATCTCAGGGGGAGAAATATATAATTTTCAATGTGTTCATTTCGATATCAATCATTCGCTACAAATTCGTTTTATGTAATGGAAGTAATGTAATCCTGAACGCTTAGCAAGTATGTGATTACTTTTGATTATTATTAATGTGATACCATAGCCATCAGATTATTCGTCAGTTTCAGGTTCTACAAAATCAAGAAGCAATTAGGATTAACTATTTTTCGTTACTTACTCACGCATGTGTTAGATCGTGTGCGCATATACTCGATCCATATTAACTGGTTTTTTTATTTTTTTTCTTAGATTTGGATCTCACCGATCAGACAGTTCATTGCATAATTGTCAACTAACAGATTGGTCATACTACGAATTTGATTCACGGATTGATTTTGTACCAGAGGCAAGTTTCGAAATCTATGAGCGAGGAAGTTTTGGGCACGGCTGTGAACCTTACCACTTCGATGTTAGAGGCAGACCTTCTAAAAACTCTCATGTTGAAGTAGATAAGTGTAAGATTGAGAAATTGTTTCCCTCTTTCAAATTTATCCATGCAAATAGATTTTATCATTTCAAAAATAAAAACTCTTATGTTGGAAAAACATACCCACTATGCAAATAATTGTTACAGTCACGTTAATTTAACATCACATTGTGCTAATGTTCTTTCCTTTTTTCCTCTTGTTTTCATCACATGCACATCTTCACAACCGCTTATGCCCAGCTTAGGGCTGTTAACTTTTGTGATGTTACAACTGAACTTCTCAGCGATGTTAAAGCGCTGCATTTTTACATTACTGTGATGTTACTGAAACTTCCTCAAAAGGAAGTCTTTATAATGAACTAAAATCAACATTTCTGTTACATTCAGAAATGCCTTTTAACATCTAGTACATGTTGATGCAATGTCTATGAAACAACATCTTACCAATGAACTGAATGCAACATTTCAAAAACGATACAGTATATTTTTTTATGTTGTATGGATATTACTTAAACCTCTAAATATTATACCTCAAACATTCTAGATTACATCCTATAGATGTTTCAGCAAATACACGGTGAACTACTAAAAACGCCGGCTGCCGGCCATATCTCAAAAAAGAATCATGATTCAAATTTAAAAAAATACCTCGAGGAAAATGAACCTAAAAAATATTTTTGTGTTACTAAAATATCCGCTAGGGAATGGAAAGAACACTTAAAAACATATAATAAGGTGATTATCGCCAAGAAAGAAAAACTAAAGGTATCCTAAATTATACAATCATAGAGATTTCAAAAGTTGCATTTTCAGGTCACCTTTTGGTATATGTCTTTTTTGGAGATAATCACAGTAGGTATTATGATTTCGAGTGCTCATTCCACCCCTAGTGGATATTTTAGAAACTCATAAATATTTTCTAGCGATTTTTCTTTCCAAAACCCTCTATGCAAATAATTGTTACAGTCACGTTAATTTAACATCATATTGTGCTAATGTTCTTCGCTTTTTTCCTCTTGTTTTCATCACATGCACATCTTCACAACCGCTTATGCCCAGCTTAGGGCTGTTAACTTTTGTGATGTTACAACTGAACTTCTCAGTGATGTCAAAGCGCTACCTTTTTACATTACTGTGATGTTACTAGAACTTCCTCAAAAGGAAGTCTTTATAATGAACTAAAAGCAACATTTCTGTTACATTCAGAAATGCCTTTTAACATCTAGTACATGTTGATGCAATGTCTATGAAACAACATCTTACCAATTAACTGAATGCAGCATTTCAAAAACGATACAGTATATTCTTTTAGATGTTGTATGGATATTACTTAAACCTCTAAATAATATACCTCAAACATTATAGATTACATCCTATAGATGTTTCAGCAAATACACGGTGAACAACTAAAAACGCCAGCTGCCGGCCATATCTCAAAAATGAATCATGATTCAACTTTAAAAAAATACCTCAAGGAAAATGAACCTGAAAAATATTTTTGTGTTACTAAAATATCCGCTAGGGAATGGAAAGAACACTTAAAAACATATGATAAGGTGATTATCACCAAGAAAGAAAAACTAAAGGTATCCTAAATATACAATCATAAAGATTTCAAAAGTTGCATCTTTAGGTCACCTTTTGGTATATGTCTTTTTTGGAGATAATCACAGTATTATGATTTTGAGTGCTCATTCCACCCCTATTGGATATTTTAGAAACTCATAAATATTTTCTAGCGATTTTTCTTTCCAAAAGGTAATGTTTTTTATTTGTACCAATATTCTTTTCTGAGATTTGGCCTACATCCGTTCTTAGTTGTTCACCCTGTACATTTAAAATAAAAAAGCAATAGAAGATTTAAATAGTATATTAACTATTAATAAATAGAACACTGAAAATAAAAATAAATTAAATCCAGCCTTAAAATAAATATCTTGTCCAGAAAAAGAAATCCAACCTAAAAACAAATATCCTGTCCGGGAATCCAACCTAAAAAAATATAATAGTGTAAGCATATTACATAACAAGTGTGGAAAGTGATATATGACACATCTTAAACAAAAATTGATATTGTGTGCAACTGTATATATATCAAGGTGTATTAGTTGCTATAACCTAACACGATTTAAAACTGAATTGATAAAGATTACTGATACCTTATACCTGGTTTACAGAATTTTTATTAGAATAATTTTTTAATATTAAAACTATAAAAATTTCAAACTATCAAAACTTTACGAAACGTTACGGTATATCAACGGTATATCCCTCCATTCGGAATTTCAATGTTGAATAGCCGATTAAAGCATTAAAATGAGTATAATTAAGTTTTAATAATTATGATTTTGGAATAAGTACTTACCGATAACTGTTGTTCGTCCATTATAACAAGAAAATGCTTTTACTGAAATTAAACCACGAAACTGAAAACGACGCTGCCACCACTTATAACCAGTGTCACCACAGAGCCAAGTGAGAATTATGGTACAGCGTTGCTAGAATTATCGATTTTTCTTCAAAATTATGTTACAATTTTTGTTTTGATCTGTAACCACAAATCGGAAGACTTTTTTTTTTAGAATTACATATTGTATTTCAGGATTGGGTAGCGATGATTTGCACACACAATCCAAACAATATTCCTTTTTTTTTAGTATCACACATCTCGTAACTATTTTCAGGTACTTTCCATAATTATTTATATTATAGTCGAAAAACATCTAGGTCAAAATTATGTTACAATTATCGATTATGCTACAATTATCGATTGGTGACAAATTGGAGGAGAAATTATGTTACAATTCGATAACTATGTTACAAACGGCAACGCTGCTTATAACCTACTTGCACGCCACGATCCGCCATATATCATGTTTGTCATGGTTTTTTTCGTCTTCTGTTTTCTTCTTTTTTATAATTTTATGAATATATCATTCAAACAGCTCACCCAGTCGCAGGAAGTTACTAAAGAGTAGTTCGAAAGTTGTAAAAGTAACTACAAAATGTGATCATCTCAGAAACATGTTAATTTGTAATATTGCAGTAATGTTCTGTATGTAACATTAGTGAGACCTATACAAATTAACATCGTATGGATGTTTCCTCAAATAAGTTGCTGAAAAGAAGTTCATAGGATGTGTATATCACTGCGAATTCAAGTAGTACTGTGTACATCTAAAATATGTTTTAATTACATAACATGGATGTGAATGAAGTTGGTTATAAAATTTAAACATTCAGGAGATATCTTTTTAACGTTTTGAATAAACATCACGAAAAGTCTCTGAAAAAAATATCACAAAATAGACTTATGATGTTTCTTGTTCAGTGGGAAGGTAATTTTGTTCATTTGTACCAATATTCTTTTCTGAGATGTGGCCTACAGCCGTTCTTAGTTGTTCACTCTGTACATTTAAAATGAAAAAGCAATAAAAGATTTAAATAGTTTATTAACTATTAATAAATAGAACACTGACAATAAAAATAAAACAAATCCAGCCTTAAAATGAATATCTTGTCCAGAAAAAAAATCCAACCTAAAAACAAATATCCTGTCCGGGAATCCAACCTAAAAAATATAATAGTGTAAGCATATTACATAACAAGTGTGGAAAGTGATATATGACACATCTTAACAAAAATTGAATTTGTGTGCAACTGTATATATCAAGCTGTAGTTGCTAGAACGTAACACGATTTAAAACTGAATTGATGAAGATTACTGATACCTTATAGCTGGTTTACAAAATATTTATTAGAATAATTTTTCAATATTAAAACTATAAAAATTTCAAACTATCAAAACTTTACGAAACGTTACGGTATATCAACGGTATATCCCTCCACCCGGAATTTCAATGTTGAATAGCCGATTAAAATATTAAAATGAGTATATTTATGTTTTAATAATTATGATTTTGGAATGAGTACTTACCGAAAACTGTTGTTCGTCCATTATAACAAGAAACTGAAAACGACGCTGCCACCACTTATAACCTACTTGCACGCCACGATCCGCCATATACCATGCTTGTCATTGTTTTTTTCGTTTTCTGTTTTCTTCTTTTTCATAATTTTATGAATACATCATTCAAACAGCTTACCCAGTCGCAGGAAGTTACTAAAGAGTAGTTAGAAAGTTGTAAAAGTAACTACAAAATGTGATCATCTCAGAAACATGTTAACTTGTAATATTGCAGTAATGTTCTGTATGTAACATTAGTGAGACCTATACAAAATAACATCGTATGGATGTTTCCTCAAATAAGTTGCTGAAAAGAAGTTCATAGGATGTGTATATCACTGCGAATTCAAGTAGTATTGTGTACATCTAAAATATGTTTTAATTACATAACATGGATGTTAATGAAGTTGGTTATAAAATTTAAACATTAAGGAGATATCTTTTTAACGTTTTAAATAAACATCACGAAAAGTCTCCAAAAAGAACATCACAAAATAGACTTATTATGTTTCTTGTTCAGTGGGTAATAAACTGAAACTGTTTACCGGTTATAATATGAGATGAAAAACTATAATGGCACAGATTAACTACTATGAAGGTACTCATTTGTATCGTTGACCTTTAAATTATACTGGTTGAAACGAGAGATACCTCAAAGCAGATTCTGAAAACAGAGTCAGAAGGCATCGACATCCTGTTCTGCTAGCCCTTCCAAATTAAAACAATGTATACGTTAAAAAAATTGATGAGGATTATCATGTTTTGAATAATACTGAAGTCATATCACAAATTATTCTTCGGGATCCAAATATTTGAAAATGAAATGACTGAATTACTATTTTTTGTGCATCCGTCCAAGTAAGCTTTTTTTAAAAATATGGATGGAACTTATGTTTATTGACAATCCTGTAATTACTTTTCTTAGATATTCCTGAATCTCTTAATGATTCTGTCAAAGAATTTCCACGATGCATTCTAAAATATCACAAGACGATAATTTCATTAATTATCTACGTAGTATCTACGAGTATTACAATTTTGAGTCGCGTGGAGGTGTTATAAGTTTGTTTCGGTCTAACCTGATATCGCGAGTTGAATGCTTCGCAGACTCTCTTTATTATTTCATAACATTTCCAATATACCGTATATAACTAGCAAACTCAAGTTATATTTCATGAGACATTACTAACAGTTCCATTATTTCGTTGAATTGTTCGTAATTCTTGTTTGTTGAAACTTTAGATTCCGTTTCGTTATTTATTGAGACCAAAGCCAACTGATGATTTCAAATTCTCCAATAAATAATGTATTCAGTGTAGAATTGGTACTGGTGAAAGGAAAAATGGGGGCACCGCTTACACAATTTAGTTTTAGAATTTTTCAGACATCGAAATTCGGTACCAATTTCTGAGCAATTTATATAATTTCTTTGAAAGATATTCGAATATTTGCGTAGGGCTTTTTACGAAAACGAAGAAACTATTTGACATGACAGGCCTGGATTTCAAACAATACTTTCTTTTGTAAGGAGAGGTTTCTGTCAAAAATTTCGAAAACACTGAAATAACTTAAACATGGCGCGCTGTAGTTAATATAATTTATTATTGAAATTGTTTTAGAAATTTGGGTTGATTTTAAAAATTCAATAGAAATCATATTTGACATAACGGAATTGCGGCCCTTTTTCGGAATAACCTTCCGGTTGGAAAAAATTGAAAATATTTCACTTCAAACAAGATGTTTCGAAAATCTTTGTTTTCAAATTTTTAAACAACATATACATATATATATATATATATATATATATATATATATATATATATATATATATATATGGTTACGGAAATGGCTAAAGACGACTCTGTGTGTTCTGAAATATTCGATGAACGTTGAAGTAACCGCCCTCTTTATTCGAAGAGTAGAACATTCTGGAAGTTTGTCGAAGGAATGACAAGACATATGAAAGCGACCATAGAAGAGACGAGAGTCAGTCTACAGTGAACTACCGTGATAAAGAAGAGCGAAGCCTGTGTTTTGAAGTAGTGACAGTTATTGAAAAAGTGTGCTTATTATCAATATTACTGTTGTGTTGTAAGTAAAAACTAATTTGTTTATTAATTAAATTTAGTTATTGGAAAACATCCTGGCTAACCCGAATTCGTAAAAACTGGTGTCATAAGCGTGGGATTCCAATAACTAGAAAAATGGAATCGATGATGGAAGAACTGATGCAAAAACTCGCCGAACAAGAGGAACAACGTCAACGGGAGAAATTGGAAGAGGTACTTCATGGAAACATTTATCATCAGAACAGATAAAATTGGCTCGAAAGTTTATCCACGAAGAAAGCGACTTCTTTGAAGAACAAGAACTCGAAGGAACTGGTGTAGTTTCCCACCGGAGCGACACAGGGAATGCCCACCCTATACGACAAGCTCCCCGAAGACTTCCATTAGCTTAACAATCAGAAGTAGCTGAATTAATCGAATCCATGAAGGAGAAGGGAGTCATAGAAGAGGCATCAAGCCCATGGTCAGCACCTGTTGTTCTAGTCAAAATGAAGGATGGGACAAAGATATTTTGTGTCGATTATCGGAAACTTAATGATGTTACCAAGAAAGATAGCTATCCACTACCCAGAATAGATGACATTTTAACAACACTGGCGGGGTCGAAGTGGTTTTCGACATAAGATCTGAAGAGTGGATACTGGCAAGTCAAGATCAACCCTTATGATAAAGAGAAAACTGCCTTCTTAACTGAATAAAAAATCGCTATTGATGTTGCCGGGCCTTTTCCAACTTCTAACGATGGAAATAAATACATACTGGTTGTCATGGATTACTTCAGCAAGTGGCCTGAAGCCTATGCTTTACCAAGAGACTGAGACTGTCGCACGTGTACTGGTAGATCAGTTCATATCCCGATACGGAGTTCCAGTGGAATTGCACTCAGACCAGTGACGAAAGTTCGAAAGCAAAGTTTTTAAAAAAGTGATGGAGATATTGAACATCCGAAAGACCAGAACCACTCCATTACATTCACAATCTGTTGGAATGGGAGAAAGATTCAATGGCACTATGGAACAATACCTGTCGAAGGTTGTGATCACCAAAAAGATTGGGACAGACATTTACCAGTACTGCTGATCGCTTATCGAGGATCCGTTCATAATTCCACAGGTCATACCCCAGCGACGATACTCTTTGATAGAGAATTACGTTTGCCATGTAATTTACTATTCGGTACGCCCGAATATGCACTATTCGAAATAAAGACTTATGCAGATGAATTGAGACTGCACCTAAGGAAGATCCATGAGCACTTGCGGGATAAGATAGACGCTAGTACTGACATAATGAAGATCAGGTATGAGAGTATGGCTGAATCCCCAGCGAAAGAAAGGTTTATCACCTAAATTGAGCCAGAATTGGGAAGTCACAAAGAGGATAAATGATATTGTCTTCCAAATCTAACGCACTCCTAGGACAACCTAAAGTTGAACATTTAGATAGACTAGCGAAGTATCACGAGGGAGGTGTACCAGAAGATTTTAAAGGAGAGCAGTGTTACGGAAATGGCTAAAGACGACTCTGTGTGTTCTGGAATATTTGATGAACGTTGAAGTAACCGCTCTCTTAATTCTGAATTTTTCCTCATCGATGAACCACTACTAAAGGATAATTTTTACAAAAGTCCCCTAAAATCCCCCTGGAGCTTCACCCCCTTCCCCCTCTCAAAGAATGAAAATGACAATAACTGCGGAAAGCCCTAAATCTACGATATTGATAATTGAATCAAGTTGAATTTTTTTGTTGTGTTTGTTATAACATGAACTACAATAAAAGTCATCTTCATTTTTACGTTCAACCTAATAAATTTCTTATAAATGAATGTAAACACGCGACAAAAACAATTTTTAACTCTAACACTTTATATTTTTGCGTATAGGTTTTTTGGATGTCCCATTACAGGAAAAAAACAAAAATACAATTTGTAGAATATTGAATTTTGAATTTAACTGTCAAGATGTGTTTCTTTACGTGCGTGGTGGTGCAGTAGAGGAAGAAGGCAGCAACACACTTCTCTGCGATTTCGGTCGGCCGACTAGATAGGCGGCGGGAAACGGGCAAAATGGCGGGCATGGAACATTGTATTTATAGCAACACTTTCCTTCCTAGTTACCCAACTGACAATTTATGAAATCAAAGGGAATATTTTCGCAGAGCTTAAACTCCACAGAAAAGACATGGTAGAAAAGTCCAACAGAAAACAGTGAAATTCGGATCGAAAAAAGTGGTTGTTAATTACCAACAGCTCTTCAACCGAATTCTGATGGTATGCGACAGTCCCAGCAAACTGAAATCAAATTTTTTGCCGGTTTAGCCAGTATGAGATATGGCAGACCCATAGGTGGTGGATAATGGAAGGCAAATCAAATGAAATGGTTAGGAAATTCCTTGCCTCTGAACCAAAATTGCCATAAGCAAAAGATGACTCCATATTTCGTATATTTCAATACACTACGACAAATCAACAAAATAGGCAGCCGACCGGTTTTTTCCTGTAATATGATATCCAAAAAGCCTATACGCAAAAATATGAAGTGTTAGAGTTGAAAAATTGTTGTTGTCGCCCATTTACATTCATTTATGAGACAACTATTAGGTTTAACGTAAAAATGAAGAGAACCATTATTGTAGCTCATGTTATAACAAACTCAAAAAAAAAACATTCAACTTGATCCGATTATTAGTATCGTAGATTTAACGCCTTCTGCAGTTATTGACATTTTCATTCTTTGAGAGGGGGTAGGGAGTGAAGCTCCTTGGGGATTTTAGGGGAACTTTTCGAAAATGATCCTCTGGTAGCGGTTAATCAATGGGAAAAAATTCAGCTTTACGCTAATTTTTTTCCCATCAAAACCTTTGTTGACTGGGCTAGTGATAAAGAAGAGCAAAGCCTGTGTTTTGAAGTAGTGACAGTTATTGAAAATGTGTGGTTATTGTCAAAATTACTGTTATGTTGTAAATAAATACTCATTTGTTTATTAAATTGACTTATTGGAAATCCTCCTAGCGAACCCGAATTCGTAACAACGTAACAATATATATATATATATATATATATATATATATATATATATATATATATATATATATATATATATATATATATACTTGAAAATTCTCAAATTTCTTGAACCGTTTCACTATATTCTAGGACATTGAATTTTTCTTGGGAATATTGGTTCAACATTGGTAGTTAGAACTCCATAAATTTTTTTTTATATTATATTAAAACGTTTCGACCAACATATGTAGTCTTCTTCAGTTTGAAATTTCTTTAATCTACGGGAACAGAAAAATTGCACTTTTTAAAATTACGGACAGGTGATTATTTATTTGAAAAAACTTCATTGCTTCATCACGTCTCTATTGTAACTGACATCAAACTGTTCGGTTCGCATGTGGTATGTATGTTTTTTGCGACTTCATTTGTTTATTATTTATTATGTTTTTTGATTACATTATTGAGGACTGTTATTTTTCTTTTCGTTTTAACAAATTTTCTAGAGTAGGTTAAAATATATTTGATTCAGATTTTTTATATCGGTCTTCTCATTAATAGAGTTTGGATTTTTTTTAATATGTACCATTTCGAGAAATTCTCTCTTTTTTTATTCGCTTCGGTAGTCAGAATTTTTGTCTCATCGAAATTGAATTTATGTTTTTTTTTCTCTTCGTGATTCGTCAACGCCGTTTTATTTTTTTTGTCGTAACGGTGGCCATTTAGGCGGTTATGAAGATATTGTGATGTTTGCCCAATATATACACTGGGGCAATTTGTACATGGTATTTTATATATAGTATTGATTTTTTTGTTTTTTGGTGTTTTACTTTTAAGTTGGCTAAAAAATTTTTGCAGTGTATTATAATTTTTATGACATGCCGAGATTTTGTGTTTTTTGAAAAATGACTGAAAACCTTCACACAGTTTTTTGATATATGGTAGTGACATATATTGGTCATCATTCTTTTGATTATTGTTATTGGGTGTTATGCTGTGTTGGTTTTCTTTCTCACTTTTTTTCTGTTTTCTAGATTTTATTATTGAATTTATTAATTTTTCTGGGTAGCTGTTTCTGACTAAAATTTCTTTTACTTTTTGGATAGCTTTTTTTTTGTAGGGTGGGTCGCTGAGAATTAATGCTCTGTCCGTTAGTCCGACTATTACTGATTTTTTTTGGGATAGGGTATGCTGGGAGTGAAAGTTTAAATATCTTCCTGACCATGTCTTTTTTGTATACCATCCTGTCATGATACTATTGTTTTTATGGTAGTGTCATGTCCAAGAAATTTATTTTTTGATCGGTTTCAATTTCTAAAGTAAATTGTAATTTGCTATTAAAACTGTTGAATGAATTCAGAAATTGTTCGCATTTATCGGCTGGTATTGCGGTAATTATATCATCCACATATCGATAGAAGAAGGGTATATTAACATCCAATTTGGGAATGATGGTCTCTTCCAAGTCTTCTAGGGTCATTTGTGCTATTACACTGGATATGGATGATCCCATAGCACAACCTTCAATTCTCTCTCTAACTCTACTGCCTTCATAAATTCGTTTAGAGGGATATCGGTGTAATTTTCAATTTCATTCCATTTTTTTTGGATGATATTTAGAGCTAACTTTATAGGTACATTGGTGTATAATGATATTACGTCGAGAGATACTAATTTGTAGTCATTTGGAAGTTGTTTATCTCTAATTTTGTTTTTAAAGTCCTTTATGTATGAATTTGTCTTGCCAGTAACATTCTTAAGTATATCCTTCAAAAACTTTGCTAGCTCACTCAAGGGAGATTGTAGGCATGAAACAAATAATCAAAACACATAATAAATAATAAACAAATGAAGTCGCAAAAAACATACATACCACATGCGAACCGAACAGTTTGATGTCATTTACAATAGAGACGTGATGAAGCAATGAAGTTGCCAATGAAACGGATTTTACTAATTTATATTAATGTTAAGTATTTGTGAAGGTTTCGTATATTTGTCGTGTCCGTTTTGAGAAAAATTTTAGAAAAGTATAAATGTCATAGTGAAGATTTCCTTTTTTGGTAAGTGAAAATCTGCTAGACTACCTTTGAATTCAAACTATCTACAGCAGTAACACAAAAATGCTAATGAAGAATATCACTAATATTAATTACAAGCTGGCCAACCAAAGGAATCGACGCATCTTCCTCCTTAGATGTAAAAATGATAACTTAAATCCAACTTTCCTAAACCTTAGAATAAAACATTTTCAATTTGTTTCTGTAACCTAAAACGGAAATTTCAAGGAAATATTTTAAGAAAATTTAAAACAGATATCCTAAAATTATTGATAGCTGACACGATAAACCATATAAAAATTTTAGAAAAATATTTAGGTATAAATAAAAGTAAATTACAAGTTATCCTGCCACCAAACCTATACCAAACTTTTCTATTGCGTGAACGGGACAAATATGACGGGACTTTAAATAGAGTGAAACAAAAAAACATTAATAAGATTAACAACCTAGTTAAAAACAAAAAAGACAACCCAAACAAAATCAATGTGGAAAAAGAATGGTTGGAAAATTTGACAAACATAGACATTCCTGATTATGTTAGCGAAACTTCAAGTTTGGGGTCTAATTTTGCTTATGAATTTCAAACAGAGTGTGACATACCAATCCCAGAAATAATTTCCACCATTGAAATTTCCACAACAAAACTGACTTATGATGAAAAAAACCAAATTGGAGCTACATGCAGTGAAATGTTGACAAATTACAAGAAAAAATTTAAATCAAATAAAGTCAATAACAAGGGAAAATATACCAACACCCTCAATACAGAGATAATTAAAAAAATAAAAAAAACCAAGAAATTCCTAAAGTGAAACTCCAACTTGAAAATTTTGAGACCTGACAAGTCTAATAAAACAGTCATAATGACATCCGATGAATATGACAGAAAAATGAATTTGCTGCTAAATGATGGCCATACTTACAAACGAATTAACAGCGATCCAACTAATATTTTTCAAAAGCAAAATAACGAACTCGTACAAAAATGGGAAACGAAAAACTATATTTCCCCAAATGTTGCCAAAAATTTAAAAATAACTAATGCACAATCACCGAAAATATATGGTCTCCCGAAATTACACAAGGAGGGCACATCTATGAGACCAATTGTTTCATGCCTACAATCTCCCTTGAGTAAGCTTGCAAAGTTTTTGAAGGATATACTTAAGAATGTTACTGGCAAGACAAATTCATACATAAAGGACTCATGGGATTTTAAAAACAAAATTAGAGATAAACAACTTCCAAATGACTACAAATTAGTATCTCTCGACGTAATATCATTATACACCAATGTACCTATAAAGTTAGCTCTAAATATCATCCAAAAAAAATGGAATGAAATTGAAAATTACACCGATATCCCTCTAAACGAATTTATGAAGGCAGTAGAGTTAACTCTCACTTCTACCTATTTTATGTATAAAGATCAATTTTACAAACAAATTGAAGGTTGTGCTATGGGATCATCCATATCCAGTGTAATAGCACAAATGACCCTAGAAGACTTGGAAGAGACCATCATTCCCAAATTGGATGTTAATATACCCTTCTTCTATCGATATGTGGATGATATAATTAACGCAATACCAGCCGATAAATGCGAACAATTTCTGAATTCATTCAACAGTTTTAATAGCAAATTACAATTTACTTTAGAAATTGAAACCGATCAAAAAATAAATTTCTTGGACATGACACTTTACCATAAAAACAATAGTATCATGACAGAATGGTATACAAAAAAGACATGGTCAGGAAGATATTTAAACTTTCACTCCCAGCATCCCCTATCCCAAAAAAAATCAGTAATAGTCGGACTAACGGACAGAGCATTAATTCTCAGCGACCCACCCTACAAAAAAAAAGCTATCCAAAAAGTAAAAGAAATTTTAGTCAAAAACAGCTACCCAGAAAAATTATTAAATTCAATAATAAAATCTAGAAAACAGAAAAAAAGTGAGAAAGAAAACCAACACAGCATAACACCCAATAACAATAATCAAAAGAATGATGACCACTATTTATATATCACTACCATATATGAAAAAACTGTCCGAAGGTTTTCAGTCATTTTTCAAAAAACACAAAATCTCGGTATGTCATAAAAATTATAATACACTGCAAAAATTTTTTAGCCAACTTAAAAGTAAAACACCAAAAAACAAAAAAATCAATACTATATATAAAATACCATGTACAAATTGCCCCAGTGTATATATTGGGCAAACATCACAATATCTTCATAACCGCCTAAATGGCCACCGTTACGACAAAAAAAATAAAACGGCGTTGACGAATCACGAAGAGGAAAAAAAACATAAATTCAATTTCGATGAGACAAAAATTCTGACTACCGAAGCGAATAAAAAAAAGAGAGAATTTCTCGAAATGGTACATATTAAAAAAAATCCAAACTCTATTAATGAGAAGACCGATATAAAAAAATCTGAATCAGATATATTTTAACCTACTCTAGAAAATTTGTTAAAACGAAAAGAAAAATAACAGTCCTCAATAATGTAATCAAAACACATAATAAATAATAAACAAATGAAGTCGCAAAAAACATACATACCACATGCGAACCGAACAGTTTGATGTCAGTTACAATAGAGACGTGATGAAGCAATGAAGTTGCCAATGAAACGGATTTTACTAATTTATATTAATGTTAAGTATTTGTGAAGGTTTCGTATATTTGTCGTGTCCGTTCTGAGAAAAAGTTTAGAAAAGTATAAATGTCATAATGAAGATTTCCTTTTATGGTAAGTTTTTTCAAAAAAATAATCACCTGTCCGTAATTTAAAAAAGTGCAATTTTTCTGTTCCCGTAGATTAAAGTAATTCCAAACTGAAGAAGACTACATATGTTGGTCGAAACGTTTTAATATAATATAAACAAAAAATTTATGGAGTTTTAACTACCAATGTTGAACCAATATTCCCAAGAAAAATTCAATGTCCTAGTATATATATATATATATATATATATATATATATATATATATATATATATATATATATATATATATATATATATATATATATATATATATATATATATATATATATATATATATATATATATATATATATATATATATATATATATTATATATATATATATATATATATATATATATATATTTATATATATATATATATATATATATATATATATATATATATATATATATATATATATATATATATATATATATATATATATATTATATATATATATATATATATATATATATATATCTTTATATATATATATATATATATATATATATATTTATATATATCTATATATATATCTATATATATATATATATATATTGACACCATTGAGATGAAAGCTATACTATACGCCCTGAAAGAATGTCGAGTAGATTATAGATACTCAAGACTCATCTATAATATATACAGAAACGCTACTATGTCAGTTAGACTACATGAAAATAGCAACCCCATTGAAATCGGAAGAGGTGTGAGACAAGGAGATACCATGTCTCCCAAATTGTTTATTACCGTTCTAGAACATGCCTTCAAGAAAGTCGACTGGGACACAAAATGAATGAACATAGATGGTCGGAACCTTAGCCACCTTCGCTTTGCGGACGACATAGTCCTAACAACTGACGACTTGGGAGAGGCGGGACAAATGCTCTACGAATTGGAGGAGGCATGCTCCGGGGTCGGTCTGAAAATGAACTTCTCCAAAACGAAGATCATGACAAATCTCGTCATGAGCGAAAGTATAAACATCGATAACACCGAAATCAAATGGGTCGAAAAATATATGTACCTGGGCCACGAGGTAAGAATATCTAGAGATAATCAAACATGCGAGCTGCACAGAAGAATCGGCCTAGGATGGGCGGCCTATGGAAAGTTAAAACATGTCTTCAAGAGCGAACTCCCCATCTACCAGAAAAGAAAAGTGTTTGACCAATGCGTTCTGCCAGTGCTCACATATGGCGCAGAAACACTCACCTTAACGATGACATCCGCGAAAAAACAAAATAGCACAACGCAAGATGGAAAAGTCAATTATTGGATTGAGTTTGAGAGACCACGTCACAAACCAGGACCTGCGGCGAAGAACCGGCGTGAAAGACATCATCGAGCAAATAACCACATTAAAGTGGAATTGGGCGGGACACGTGGCCAGAATGGGCGACGACAGGTGAACAAAGAGGTTGTTGGAGTGGAGGCCTCGCACCGATAAGCGAAACAGAGAGACCACCTACACGTTGAACCGATGACCTGAAAAGAATCGCAAATAATTGTATCCAGACAGGCCAAGATAGAAATGGGTGGAGGGCCATGAGGGAGGCCTATGTCCGGCAGTGGACTTTCTAAGGGCTAGTTGATGATATATATATATATATATATATATATATATATATATATATATATATATATATATATATATATATATATATATATTATATATTATATATATATATATATATATATAATATATATTATATATATATACAGTGCTTTCATGATGAAAGGAACCAAATTCATTAAAAAATTAGGTTTCTATTTCATGTTAAACATCCTCGGACAGGTCGATTAGTATTTTATTTGGGCAATTTTCGCAATAAAATTTTTTGTATACAGGGTGCTTCATTCAAGAGCTATGGCTTTGTCATTAGTTTTTTTAAAGGTAATACCCTGTAATATTATTTCACTTTACAATTCTACGATAAATTCCTTATCACTTTTTGTGAACATACCATATGCCCTCAACTTGATGGATTCCCAGATTATAACGGAATGTGGAGCACCTGAGATTTAAAATGTGGATTAAAAGTACAAAAAAAAATTAGGTAAACATTGTCATTAAATCTGAAGAATGAAATTTCACATGTACCATCTGAATTCATTCACTGGTGCTGTATAGTCCGCAGTTTTCACGTTTTTAAACGCTCCAGGCACTACACTACTTCATTGTTTAAGAAAATGCAATTACTTGAGAGGAACGTATTGAAGTACTTATGATGATTGGTTTTGGAGATAGGGTGCGTTCACAAGAAGAAGTCTCAATCTATTCCGATGAAAAATCATCCTGATCGTCCGCCAATACTAGATCGACAGTCAGCAAAAATTGAATCAAAATTCAGGAGATACGCCACGTTAGAGATTTACCTAAAGGAAGACCACCGAGAGTATCTGAAGAAACAGTGCTGAACGTTCTACTAGAAAGCCAAGATAAACCCTCATAACATCCATTACTACAAATTTCCAATAATTTCAATTTATCAGTAGGGTCCGTGCATAAAATACTTAAGGTAAATAAGTATCATCCCTATAAAATTAAGCTGGTACATGAATTATTAAAAGACGATTTTGACCGCAGAGTACAGTTTTGTGAGCAGATTCTTGAAATTCATAATCAACATCTAAATTTCATTACAAACATAATTTTTTCTGATGAAGCCACCTTTACTTTAAATGGCCACGTCAACAGACAAAACTGTAGGTATTGGGCGACCGAGAATCCTCATTGGATGCAAGAATGCCACACACAGCGGCCTCAAAAAATTAATACATGGGCAGCGATTGTTCGAAATCGTATAGTTGGTCCCCATTTTTTTGAAGGAACACTAAACGGAGAGGACTACTTGAACTTTCTCCAGTTCGAACTCATTCCGGCTTTAGCTGTTTTGTTTCCTAACCCACAAGATCCTGACATACCTAATAACGAGATATGGTTTCAACAAGATGGGGCACCTCCTCACTATTCAATCGCTGATCGACAATTCTTGATGCAACTTTGCCCAAACAGATGGATAGGACGGAAGAGGTCCGATTGAGTGGCCGCCAAGATCACCGGACATAACCCCATTGGATTTTTTCTTATGGGGTTATTTGAAGTCTAAAGTTATTTGAATAGACAAATAATATTGAATGATCTAAAAGAGAGAATTCAGGCAGGAAATGAGACTTATCAGTCCCAGAAGTAATTGAAAATGTGCAACGGGAAACATTGATCGACTTCAAAAATGTCTCGAAGTAAACGGACAACAGATTGAACATATGTAAAAATTAAATTAGTAATTACATTTGGTGGTGTTTCATATCGTACCTCATCATTACCCACTATCTCCGTTTCTGGCAATCCATCGAGTTGAGGCATATGGTATGTTCACAAAAAGTGATAAGAATTTATCGTAGAATTGTAAAGTGAAAATAATATACAAAAAAACTAATGACAAACCCATAGCTCTTGAATGAGACACCCTGTATACAAAAATTTTTATTGCGAAAAATGCCCAAATAAAAATACTAATCGACCTGTCCGAGGATTTTAACATGATATAGAAACCTAACTTTTAATGAATTGTTTCCTTTCATCATGAAAGCACTGTATATATATATATATATATATATATATATATATATATTGTTGGGATTTTTCCCATGAATATATATAATATATATATATATATATTATATATATATATATATATATATATATATATATATATATATATATTATATATATATATATATATATATATATGTTAAATACAGGGTTAGATACACAAATAATAATAACTATTTAGACCTATTCCGTTTATTGCTCCATACGTTAACAACTTGTTCATACGTTCAGGCATACCCGATGACTCTCTTGACTGTTTTCCCGTGCGCAGTAGTTCCCTACTGCTGCATTGGCAAAGCGCATGTCCGCTTCCTACAACTCGTCCGTTCCTGACGTAACAAATGATGGGGTGCGTAAAGGGGTGTATAGGGATACCGTTAACATATATATATATATATATATATATATATATATTATATATATATATATATATATATAATATATATATATATATATATATATATATATATATATATATATATATATATATATATATATATATATATATATATATATATATATATATATATATATAATATATATATATATATATATATATATATATATATACATTTATAAATATATATATATATATATATATATATTATGATACTTTATTCTAGCTTGGCACTAATAATTTAAATCAAAGACTTGGCTTACTGTTTCACAAATATATATTTTAGAATAATTTAAAAAAGTTGTTGCGGGTAGAAAGCCCATTCTCAAGACTAATACAGAAGATATGACAGCAAATTTATTTATAAAACATAGGAAATGAGTGGGGAGAAATGGAATTCCAATTGATCATTTACTATGGGTTGTTGGTTTTTCTAAAGAGCTGGTTATCTCTAAAGCTTCTAAATGGTCGAGTCGTTCACCTCTGTTACCTGCATGCAAACATTTAGTTTTATCCATACCTATGAAATGATGAATTGAATGCAATGATCGAAGAAACCTGCAGTATACTTATTAAATAGAATTGACCGTCTATGTTCATTTACTCGGGTTTGTATTTTTCTACCATATATATATATATATATATATATATATATATATATATATACATATATATATATATATATATATATATATATATACATATATATATATATATATATATATATATATATATATATATATATATATATATATATATATATATATATATATATATATATATATATATATATATATATATATATATATATATATATATATGTACAGTTCGCAATCAATCACTTCTTTATTTTGAACTGTTCCTAAGCTACCGTTAAGGGAGATTAGGTGATTAACGTTCGGATCAATGAATTGCCACGAATAATAACTAATTCAACAAATATTTGTCAGCAATTTGGTATAAAATATTTAAGGTGTACGTGGTTTAATTATAGAAGATAGACGCGTGTCGTGTCTCTAGAGTTAAGAATAGAACTCCAGAGATACGACACACGTTCATCTTCTGTAATTAAACCACGTTCACCTTAAATATTGTATACCGAATTGCTCACAAATATATGTGAATTAGTTTTCATTTGTGGCAATTCATTAATCCGAACGTTAATAACCTAGTTTAACATGAAAAAGTGATTGCGAACTGTACATTTCGTGCTGCGATCCGGATACCTATTAATGAAAATATTAATAAAAATATTGAGTGCCAGTGTATTTTGGATACCAAACTACTTGTATACCTTCAGGATACCTATCAATAAAAGTATTAATAAAAACATTCAGTGCAAGTGCATTATGTAAACAAAATAACTAGTGAACTTTCGAATACCTATTAATAAAAATATTTAGTGCAAGTGCATTTTGGATACCGGATACCTATGAATAAAAATATCAATGAAAACATTCAGTGCAAGTGCATTTTGGAAATCAAACTGTTAGTATACCTTCCGGATACCTATTAATGAAAACATTCAGTGCAAGTGCATTTTGGAAACCAAACTACTAGTATACCTTCCGGATAACTATTAATAAAAGTATTAATAGAAACAATAAAATTATTAGTGAAATTACTCAGTGTAAGTTCAGAAGAATATTTGTGTGCATTTTGGATACAGACTACTATAGTATTCCAGCCAGTTACAAGGAATAAAGAGAGACTTACTGTCACAAGATTCAACAAGCGGTAAGTCCTTTCAAATATTCGCCAATTTCTTCATCCCTTCTTTCTTTCTTTCTTTCTTTTTTAGCCCCCTTCCTTCCAATATTGGATATAGGCCTGCTTTTTTTTTATCTGCCGTGAGTCTCATCCATCCAAATCCAGCCACTTTCTTCAAGTCATCAGACCATCGCATTTGTGGACGTGCTCGTCCTCTTTTTGCCGTCCAAGGCCTCCAGTGTTGAATTTCTTTATTCCATCTTGTATCTGCCTATCTCATAGTATGGCCAGCCCATCTCCATTTCAGTGAAGCTGTGTGTTCTATCACGTCGATTATTCTTGTTCTCTGTCTTATGTCTTCTTTTGTAATTCGGTCTGATAGTTTCACCTTGAGCATCTGTTTTTTCATGGTCTTTTGTGTTTTTGCCAGCTTATTCACGATATTTCTTGTCAATGTCCAAGTCTGGGCACCGTATGTCAACACTGGGAATACGCATTGATTGTATACATTTTTCCTTAAGTATAGAGGTATTTTTTAATTTGTTAATATCTTGTTCTGTTTTACAAATACTGACCACGCTAGCCGAATTCTTCTGTCTATTTCTGCGGTTTGGTTTTGTTTACCATATTTTACGATCTGTCCTAGGTATAAATATATTCATTTCCAAACTCTAAGGTGTAGTTGTCTAATAGCATGTTTCTGTCTTCTTCTCGGTTAGTCATTTTTTGTTTTGCCTTTATTCATTGCTAGTCCTATCCTTTCTGATTCTACTTTTAGTTCCTGGATCATCGTTTCTAGTTCTTCAAAACTTTCGGACATAAGGACAACATCGTCTGCGTATCTCAAATGGTTCAATCGTCTCCCGTTTATATTTATTCCTTTCTGATTCCATTCTAGTTTCTTAAATATATCCTCTAGTGTTGTTATGAATAATTTTGGGCTAATAGAATCGTCCTGTCTTACTCCCTTTCTGATTGGTATTGGTTGGGTGTTGTCATTTAGTTGGACTATCATCTGTGCATTTTCATATATTGAATGGATTAGTTTTACATATCTATAATCTACGCGGCTGTTTTTTAGTGCTTTTTCCATTGCCCATAATTCTATGCTATTGAAGGCTTTTTGATAGTCTACGAAAGCCAAATACAGCGGTATATTATACTCGGTTGATTTCTCTATCAGTGTTCTTAATGTGAGTAGATGGTCCGACGTACTGAATCCTTTGCGGAATCCCGCTTGCTCGACCGATTGGTAAAATTCGAGTTTATTATTAAGTCTGTTAGTTATTATCCGTGTTAACAGTTTATATACTTCTGATAACAGTGATATGGGTTTGTAGTTCTCCAGTTTAATATCATCCCCTTTCTTGTATAAAAATATTGTTAGTGATGTGTTCCAATCCTGTGGTATTTTTGTCTCATATAAACACTTATTCACTAGTGCTTTTAATTGTTTAATAATTATTTCGCCACCTTCTTTCATTAACTCAGCTATGATGCCATCTCTTCCTGGTGTTTTGTTATTCTTCATAACACTTAAAGCCTCCGCTATCTCTTGTTCGTCTATGTCTGGAATATCTTCGGAGTTGACGTTCATCACTTTTATCTTCAATTGTTTTTTTTATTTCTACTGGTGTTTCTTGCTTGTGTTCATATATATCTTCATTAAATCTTTCGACTTCTTTTATTATTTCTCTTCTATCTGCTATTTGTTTGTTAGTTTTGTCTTTGATTTCAATCATCTGTTTTTTTCCTAGGTTTCTTCTAATACTTTTCATATTCGTTATCCCTTACTCCATTAATAATGAACCATGACGATCAAGTAAAGACGCTCAGACGTAAACGCGAAGAATTCAGAACAATAGTAACTAAACAAATTTCATTGACAAAATAGACGGATCACTCGATCCCACACTCTTACGTATCAGATTATCAGATCTCGAAAAACATTTTCAGGATTTATCAAATATTCACGACGAACTTCAAGATCTGGCTTCAGATAAAGAAGAAGAAGATGCTAACTTTGAGGCACTTTTGCTGATTGAGGAATAATATGAGGTTGTTGCGGATTCCAATAAACTAATTGCATCAACTATTAAACCTAGCCACCCTGTCGCGCTACCAGGTGAAGCATCAAACATTGCATCTATTGGTTCTCAAGTAACTAATCAGCACGTCTCATTTCCTGCAATAAAATTACCAGAATTAGGTCTTTCGAGTTTTGAAAGAAATATTGAAAACTGGCTTTCTTTTAAGGGCAAATTTTCAACTAGAATTCATAACAATACACATACAATACCTGTAGATAAATTGCAATATCTAGAGAACGCGTTAACTGGAAAGGCGAAAAGAGCGATCGAGTCATTAGAAAGAACTGGGGACAATTATGAATAAGCTTGGAATATTTTGTTAGATAAATATGATAATTCGCGGAAGGCGATTCTTCGTCGCTTATCTATATTGCATGAAATCCCACGATTACAAAAACATTCACTTAGAGATTTAGGGGAGCTATCAGATACCTTTCAACAGCATTTAAGAGCTCTTAAGAGTTTGGGTGAACCTGTTGATAAATGGAATAGTGTTATTATATTTCTATTGTCAAGTAAGGACAGTGACAACAATCGGTTTCAATGGGAAACATCTTTTTTGGATAAAAAGATACCAACTTATGAATCCCTTATCAATTTTCTAGAGAAAAGAGGAAATTGCACGGACACCTCAGCAGATAAAAATGATCATGATAGATCATGATTGCGTAATCAACAACAGTCTCACGCAAATACTGTTAATTACAGACAATCACGACTTCAAAATTCTGATTGTACGTACTACAAAAAATATCCCATAGTTATGCTTAAGACTCACGTCACCAGACTTATTGTCTTAAAAGAACATATACAAAATTATCATGCGAGTCTTCATGCTACTCTGTGTTCGGTAAGACAGAGATATTGCCTCTAGATGAAAGAAACCAAGTGCGAAAAGTATTGCGATCCTGCGTAATATGCGTTCGTGCCTAGCCTTTACCTGTAATTTATGCTATGAGTCATTCACCTAAAGTACGGACACAGGCATCTCGCCCCTTTATAAACAATAGTGTAGATTACTGTGGTCCCTTATACATTGAAGAAACGAAATTTTGGAACAAAGATAAAGTAAAAATGTAGGTTCCTGTCTTTATTTCTCTGGCAACTAAGGCTATACATCTGGAAATAGTGAGTGATCTAACTACCGAATCATTTATTGCTGCTATAAACCGATTTGTATCTAGTAGAGGAAGATGCTTTCACATTTACTCGAATAATTTTACTAATTTTGTTGGGGCAAATAATGAACTGAAGAAGATTTTCGAACTTTTGAAGCCTGAAAAACATAATAAATATGTACATGATCATCTTACCGCCAAAGGAATTCATTGGCATTCTAATCCTCCCTTATCATTATCACTTCAGTGGCATATGGGAGGCCGCTGTTAAATCGTTAAAATATCATTTACGACGAGTTGTTGGGATATCGTTTTTTACGCATGAGCAATTTAATATTTTTTTGATTGAAATAGAAAATATTTCAAATTCCCGTCCTTTAACTCCTGTTTCTAGTGATCCTAATGACCTTAATGTATTAACTCCCGCAGATTTCCTTATTGGCGATACTTTCTCGGGCTTGCCTGCACACGATATTCTCGATACACCTAATAATCGTTTACCTACTTGGTAACATATCAAGAATGTTAAACAAGACTTCTGGAAGCATTGGCATAAAAAGTATATTAATGAATTAAACATCCGTCATAAATGGTTCGACGGAGACCATGACATACGTCCAGGAACTATTGTCACTTTTCGTGATGACAACATCCAACATCGAATGGAAGTTTGGAAGAGTCTTGGGAGTGTATCACGACCCTGATGAGGTAGTTAGAGTAGCACGGCTGCGAACGGTTTATAGTGAATATGTTCGTAATGTTAAAAAACTTTTGCCATTGCCAGTAGAAAGTGCCTAGTGTGTAAATTATGATTATGACAAATAAAAATGTGCTAGTGACTTTTGTATTTATATTCGTTTAATTCATAAGTTATACTTATGTGTTCTTGTTGTTGCCATTGATATTATGTAGTTGATCGCAATTCTCCCAACCCGGGGAGTATGTTGCGTACCTGGAATAATATTTCATTTATAGTATTTCGTTTTGAAGGCACCAGCCAATATTTGTTTCAAAATGTTCAGATGTTGTTCAGAGAACCCTTATCTGGGTGTTCTCTTTAAGTCTGTTAAATTTGTTATATGTGTGGATATATTTCTTTCCATATAACAAATTGAACAGACTTAAAGAGAACACCCAGATAAGGGTTCTCAGAACAACATCTGAACATCTTCAAATAAATATTGGCTGATGCCTTCCAAACAAAATACTATATGAAATATTATTCCAGGTCAGCAGCAATATATATATATATATATATATATATATATATATATATATATATATATATATATATATATATATATATATATATATATATATATATATATATATATAATTATTTATTCGAATTATTGTTGCTTGTGAACTATTTCTAATCTCTTGATAATTATTAGCAATAACAGGCTTGTTGAATCTTAAAAAACTCGATTTTATTAAAAAGTTTTGATAAAGCCATGAATGTCGTGGCGAAACGTCAACTTTTTAATAAAATCGAGTTTTTTAAGATTCAACAAGCCTGTTATTGCTAATAATTATCAAGAGATTATATTTATATATATATATATATATATATATATATATTTATATATATATATATATATATATATATATATATATATATATATATATATATATATATATATATATATATATATATATATATATATATATATATATATATATATATATATATATATATATATATATATATATATATATATATATATATATATATATATATATATATATATATATATATATATATATATATATATATATATATATATATATATATATATATATATATATATATAATCTATATACAGGGTGTAGCCAAATGAGTTCAAATAATTCCCTTGTCAAAAATTAAAGGGGGTCTTTCATGTGAACAAAGGCTCTTATATTATTCCGCTTGTTTTAACTTCGTATGGAGGCATGTACAAGTACCATGTTTTTTTTAATAGAATATCAAATTCCAACAAAACAAAATTATGTGTATTATAAGAAAAAAACAGCCAACAAGATCAAGCGGAACGGAATTATAAAAACTGAGTGAAAAGTCCACCTCCAACCATTAGACAGGAACTTTGCGTCTCATAGACTGGCGCAAGCGTTGAAATATTCCATGTGTATTTTGGATTGTCTCACAGGCTGCAGTGATCTGATTCCTTAAAAAAAAAAAAAAAATTATTTATTGCCCAAACAGGTACAAGACCCACTTACAGGACAGCGTTTCATAATGTATACATGCAACTGTGAACAAGAACTAAAATCTTAGAACCAAAAAACCAAATACAATGTTTTAATATTTTAACGAGTCATTCAATAATCATAGAAAAAAAAACAAATGTAAAGAAACGCAATAACATATTCAAGAATGAAATACATGTACGAACAGAGAGGAGTACCTTTATTTCACATAAGCTTCATTAATCTCTGAGAGTTATGATAATATTTTTTATCTCTTTTTTAAATACTCCAATGGATGTTGAAAATAGATCAATTTTTTCGCATATCTGATTGAACTTTTTGCACATCGAATAAATTGGAAATTTCGATAGTATATTCGTTCTTGGAGTAGGTAAATAGAAACAAAGTGAACCTCTACTGTTCAAACGAGGTATATTAAAGCTAAACTGAGACAATAACTCTGGACAATCAGTCAAATAGTTTGTGAGCTTATAGACAAATATGCAAGAGTGGTAAATTCTACGGTCCTCCAAAGATAACAGGGAAAATCTTTTTAATAATAAATTATTATTTAAACCTTGTTCGGGATAAATTCCATCAATTCTAAACGCAATATATTTCAAGAATCTTCGTTGAATTGATTCGAGCAGATGAATGTGCTTAAGGTAAATAGGCGACCAAATCAGCGATCCATATTCTAAGCGTGTTCTCACATATGAGTTGAAGAGAGCAATAAGACTATCTACGTTTTTGAAGTCCTTGCAGTTTCTAAAAATCAACCCAAGCATTCCCTTTGCTGCCGATCCAGTTTTAATAATGTGCGTTGAGAAACTCAATTTGGAGTCAAAATGAATACCAAGATCTTTTGTTACATCACACCGATCCAAAAAAAATTTGATTTATTGAGTAAATGTATTTTCCACTGGTTTGATTTTTTAGAGTATAGGTAGAATAGTGACATTTTTGAATATTTAAGGGTAATTTATTTGTTTCACACCAAAATGCTAGACGGTCAATATCACTTTGGAGCAACTCACAGTCACTCTGAGACTCAATGACCCTAAATATTTTCAAATCATCCGCAAACAAAAGAATGCCACTTGCTATACTTTCACCTATATCATTCACAAATAATGAAAACAGAAGTGGGGCCAAATTGCTCCCCTGAGGTGCCCCGCTGGTAAAAATGAAACATTCCGATCTATGACCACGGTACTCAACATATTGTGACCGATTACTGAGGTATGATTGAAAGAAGTTTAGCAGTTTGTTATCAAAGCCAAGATTATTCAATTTAGTTATTAGTATTTTATGGTCCAACTTGTCGAAGGCCTTCGAAAAATCTGTATATATAGAATCGACTTGAGATTGATTATCAATAGCATTACTGATAGTTTGTGTGAAGCACATCAAATTGGTGATAGTTGATCTCTTGGATATGAAGCCGTGCTGCTCAAGGGATATTTTGCTTTTTACATTGGGAAATATTCTATTATATATTGAAATTTCAAAAGCCTTCGCAAAGTTGGATAATAATGTTATGGGACGATAGTTTCTTATTTGATTGATAGCTCCTGATTTAAATAGTGGGCATATTTTTGATGTTTTCCAAACATTGGGAAATGTACATGTGCTTAATGCTCTGTTATATATTGTTTGGAGGGGTTTTGCAAACACATAAGCGCAATCTTTTACAAAAAAGCTAGGGATGTTATCATAACCACAAGTATGCTTCGACTTAAGTTTTTTCAGAGCAGTATGGACCTCATCTTCATTTAATTTCTCAAGTGATATAGTTGGTGTACTCGAGGGTAGCGTATCATCCATGGTGTCACTATCAATTGGGGTAGTATAAACACTGCTAAAGTATTCTGCAAATGCATTCAGAATACCTGAGGGGTTCCTATACTCTACGTCATCCACACAAAGTATTCCAGGAATCCTAGAAGTCCCCTTTTTACCTCGAATGAATGACCAGAATTCTGACGGATTAGATCTGATAGACCTCTCGGACCTGTCTATATATTGCCCATAGAATTTTTTTATATTAGTTTTGATAGATTTTCTCAGTGCGACAAATTGCTCCCTTAATTCACTAGAGTTAGATGTTTTCAGTTTTTTGAATACTCCATCCTTTACTTTAATTTCCGCTATAATCTCTCTACTAAACCAAGGTGGGTACTTTCTAACAAAATTGGGAGTTTTGGGTACGTACAGGTCAAGTATAGGGTAAATCATTTTGTAGAATTCAGACACAGCCTCATTGACATCAGAAAATATTTCCAGGAAGTCCCAATTTATATTGAGGAGGTGGGAGTATAGGAGGGGAAAATTAGCTTTTTTAAAGTTATAACCGACCGATTCAACATTATATTGTATTATTGACGTTTTTGGAAATTCCAAGGATATTCGAAGAGAGGGATGATGACTCCTCAGAAATCAATGGCAGCTGGTCATGGGTTATATGACATTTCATATTGGAAAACACTAAGTCTAACAAACGCATAGATGTATTAACTACAGAATTAAATTGTTTAAGTTCGTAGAAGCTCATTAATTGTTGCAAGTTAATCAAGTTAATATTATTGACATGGCCCAAATCAGCTCGATTTACAAAGTTTGGCTGATTGAAATCACCTAGTATCAATATATTACTTTCATAGAGACACTCAAGCGTCTCTAGAGTTTCCAGTAGGTTTCGTAATTCTAAGTTACTTGTGTTAGGTGGGATGTAAGTTACAAAAGTATAAAAAAGATTATGTTCAAAGATTATCTTACAGCCAATTAAGTCAATACTAACGAAATTGTCCCGATATGATGAAAGATCGATTTCTGCAGCCATGCAGTCACTCCGCACTCCCAGAAGTACTCCTCCTCCACGCGTTACTGAGTTTGCCTTTAGATTCCTGTCACTCCTGAATACCATATAGCTGTCCCCAAATAATTCAGCATTTTCAACGTTGGACTGAAGCCATGTTTCGGTGATGGCTATAAGGTGATACTCAGAGGCTGCGACTGAGGTGAAGAATTTCCGGGTTTTGGTGTTTAGTCCACGAACATTTTGACAGTAACAAAGCAGGTCTGATGAGCTTTTCTGCTTGGACAATTCTAAAGGTTTTTTGTTATTTTGGGTTCACCATTCACATATTTTATTCTTAGGTTTGTTTCGCCATTTTGTGTACGCTCAGCAAGTTGGTTTTTCAGATCTTTATATTGCTTCATTTGAAGGGGCGTTTCATCAGTTGTCACAAAAATTTCTTTGGAACTGGCCTGTTGCTTCAATATTTTCGTATTGCGGATAATTTGGTTGGCTTGCTATTGTGTATTGAATATTATTTTTATAGGTCTGGGTTTCCGAGAGCATTCAGCGAGACGCCCGGTTCGGTACAGTCTAAAACTATTTTCGCTGACATTTGGGTTTATTGTTTTCATGATCCTTAGTGTATTCTGCTTATCCTCATTTCCATTTCCTTCAGATTCCTGCAGCCCAAAAATCATGACATTTTTTTTCGTATATCTCTTTCAGATACTTCAGCTATTATTTCATTCATTGGGAAGCTATCACTGCGTTGTGCACTGGTCGGTTTGCTGGATTGGGAAAGTTTCAGTTCTTCAATATCCTTTCTCAAAGCCTGGAGTGTTTCCATGATGACTGGTATTTGCTGTATACCCATTTCACAGCCTTTACAAAAAAGTTTTAAAATCCTGCTTGATCTCAGTTGCATGCATTTAATTTCGCTGGCCGTGAGCCGCGAGCAGCCTTTCTCATGAATCGGCTGTCTACATGAGTCGCAGTCATATGAGACTTCATTTTGTCCAATATCCAGCTTACAATTGACACAGCAGGGCATTTTGGTCTTGGCACGGTCCTGTTCCTAATGATTCAGAGTGACTGTTCCACGTGGTTTTTATTCAGTAACACACGTTATCTCTCGGGTTTTTTTCTTCAATTCACAATTATCGTTATATTCCCATGCAAATCACACTCGCTTCATTAAATAAGTAATGCAAGTTTCTAGTTCAATTCAGATGCCCTATCTCTTGGAAAATACACAGAATTGTAGAATATTTTACGAAATGTATAATGTGACCCCAAATGCAAAAGTCCAAAGGGTTCAAATTTGGAGATCTGGGAGACCAAGGTTGAGATCCCGCTCGGCCTATCCGATGATTTGGATACACGTTGTCGAAGTACTGATGAGCGATTATACTGAAATGAGCAGGCTCACCATCGTGCATGAACCACATTCGTCATCGAATAGCTACTAGAACAAATTCAAGTAAAATAGGCGAGCGGCGTACCCCAAAAAAGAGCTCTCGTCAATGAAGAACCCATAACTTTTTGGTAACCGACAAAATTTGCTACCAAAATGCTTGTTGCAAAAATCTGCACAACTTTTTTTATAACATTTTTCGATTGGAGTGGGGGAACATTGTGCTTTTCGAGAAAAACTGTTTTTTTTTTCAAAACTTATACGCGCGCGGATTACGTTACAACTCGCTGTCAATTTTTTCCACTTTTATATATTGAAATGAAACTTTCACGGTTTGATCGTGATATTGAGCACTTTCAAAAAATGTTTAGATTGATAACCAAAGTTGACCTGTTTTGATGTTACGTAACTATATATATATATATATATATATATATATATATATATATATATATATATATATATATATATATATATATATATATATATATATATTTATATATATTTTTATTTTTATATATATATATATATATATATATATATATATATATATATATATATATATATATTTTGGATTGATTGGGCCGATACTTGGTGTAAATTAATAAACATATTAAAACAATCGTTAAAAATAACAATTCACACATTTATTATAAGAAATATATAACAGAGAATCATAGTTAGTTTGCCATTAGCATCTGAAGAAGGTGAAGTTCCACCGAAACGTGCGTCATGCGTTATTTCTTATAATAAATGTGTAAATTGTTATTTTTAACCATTGTTTTAATATATATATATATATATATATATATATATATATATATATATATATATATATATATATATATATATATATATATATATATATATATATATATATATATATATATATATATATATATATATATATATATATATTTATATATATATATATATATATATATATATATATATATATATTTATATATATATATATATATATATATATATATATATATATTTATATATATATATATATATATATATATTTTTTTTTAACGAATAGGTTATCGGGTTTTTATCTTCGTCGAATAAGAGAGTCGAGGAAATTTTTAAAATGATGCTTACAATTAATGAGGTTTTAATTAATATAATTTTAAGAAGTTTTTGGCAAAATTGCAAGAACTTGTAATGCGAAGAACGCAACCTATAGATAGCACTTCGAATATACTGCGCGCGATTGTCGTTTGCGTACACTCGCTATTAATTATCCTCTCACTATCTATCGCTATTAATAAATCAAATTTTTATGTAACTCTCTTCTTTAAAAAGTGGATGAATGTTTTAAACAAATTTTACAAACCTTCATTATCATACATTTTCATTATTTTCATACATTTTTTACATTTTCTGTATAATAAAGTTATAGAAAAGTAATATATACAAAGGTAAAGAAAAATAATATTTATATTTAATTGTTTTTATTCATTGTCCATGGAACAAAATTCATTATTTAGCTCTGGATCATCACATGCATTTTCATTGCATTGGTTTTTACTCATATTGAAACATGATTCAGAACTAGAGCATATATCACAACAGTCTAATGCAGATGCAAAACATGGGCACACAATGTTTGTACAGGGTTTATTTGTGTTCTTGCATGAACAAAAATATTTTAGCAGATATTCCATCGCGGTATTTCCTTCGAAATAATTTGGAAGTAACACTTCATCTTGTTGAATCTAACCATAGTTCGTTACTTCAAAAGATATAATTTCTGACAAAGTAGCTTGATTCCACTCATTAATTTGCCACATAGATCTTAAAATATTTTGTTTTAATTCTGATTCCGACGAGAGCAGTTTATCTGTAGGAGTATTTTTTTCAATGGCTAAACAATATCTAAAAAAAAAATATAAAAAAATGTATAAAAATAATGAAAATTTATAATAATAAAGGTTGATAAAATTTGTTTGAAACATTCATCCACTTTTTAAAGAAGATAGTTACATAAAAATTTGATTTATTAATAGTGATAGATAGTGAGACGATAATAATTAATAGCTAGTGTACGTTCAAACGACAATCGCGCGCAGTATATTCGAAGTGCTATAGAATTCGTTCTTTGCAACACAAGTTCTTGCAATTTTGCTTCTTAAAATTATATTAATTAAAATCTAATTAATTGTAAGCATCATTTTGAAAATTCCATCGACTCTTTTATTCGACGAAGATAAAAACCCAATTATTCGTAAAATATATATATATATATATATATATATATATATATATATATATATATATATATATATATATATATATATATATATATGTATATATATATATATATATATATTAATATATATATATATATATGTATATATAATATATATAATATATATATATATTTATATATATATATATATATATATATTAATATATATATATATATATATATATATATATATATATATATATATATATATATATATATATATACATATATATATACCTATATATATATATATATATATATATAAATATATATATATATATATATATATATATATATATATAGTGTCGTAACATCAAAACAGGTCAACTTTGGTTATCAATCTAAACACTTCCTGAAAGTGCTAACTATCACGATCAAACCGTAAAAGTTTCATTTCAATATATAAAAGTGGAAAAAGTTGACAGCGAGTTGAAACGTAATCCGCGCGCGTATTACTTTTGAAAAAAAAACACTTTTTCTCCAAAAACACAATGTTTCCCCACTCCAATCGAAAATTTTCATAAAGAAAGGTTTTGTAGATTTTTGCAACGAACATTTTGCTACCAAAATTTGTCGATCACCAAAAAGTTATGGGTAGGTTTCATAATTTTGGTGGTACGCCGCTCGTCTAAAATGGGAATCTGCTTCTAGAAAATTTGTATAGATTTCTCCAGGAGGAGCAACTTTTCAAAACGCATTTTGTCCAATTTGGACGAAAATGATTTTGAAGCGGATTTGAAAATAATTTGTATTGCTCTACAATCGGGTATAAACAAAACATTTCAAACAGCATAATGTCCCTTTGTAATTCAAGTGCAAAATATGAGAGGCAGATCAAAACGCATTTTGTCCACATATGAAGTCGGATCAAAACGCATTATCGTACATTTTGCAGTTAGAAACCACGATCCCAACGAACAGCTGATTCTGAAATTATGTTTAATATAACCTAAAATTCAGTTCTGTTTGTGTAAATGATAGTGGAATACAAGTGTACGTTTTCATTAAATATTTGTTTATTAATATATTACTATGGAAACATCCGATAACGGTGTTATTGTGGGCGAATATGATCAAGGATCAAGGAAAAAACAACGACGAAAAACAAAAAGGGAAATGGATTGTGACAAGAGGTGAGCATAGCTTGTTTATTATCGTTTATCATAGAAGCAAAAATCATTTTTCACTAAATCTAGACCGAAAAAACTTTATTTTTTTAATGTTTTATAGATATCAAGACTATGACCCCTTGTTGCTGAATTTCCAACCACCATGTCATCACAGACGAGGAAAATTTAATTGTCGCAGTATTTCAAGAAACGTCCTTGCCAAAGCAAAAAGGAATGTTTTTTTCAAGCCGAACAGAAAAGAACAAGATAAAAGAATTGCATTTTTAATGGATGTATCGTACCCAAAACGCAGCCGTGTTCGCGGCGAAGTGAGAAAAAACAAGCGACATCGCGTTGCAGTTAAATACTTCTTGATATCGACATAAAAAGAAAGATTACCTGTATGCTCCAAATTTTTTGCTAAATTATTTGGGGTTGGTCAAAGAAGATTGAACACAATAGCTGACGGAATTTTATCTGGCAAGGGGGTAGTAGAAAAACGAGGAGGAGATCATAAAATTCAGAAATGTTCAGCTAAAAGAAAGAAAGTTTATGAGTTTCTTTTCAAATTAAGAGCCTGTGAAAGTCACTATGCCCGAAACATAAGCAGACGACTGTACTTGCATTCATCTTCGAACATACACCGACTTTTTGGGCTCTATAACAGTACCGTTGAAGACGAGTTTAAGGTAAAAAAAACCTTTTTCGTAACAATATTTGAGACAAAATTTAATCTGGGTTTCGGTTCCCCAGCTATTGATGCGTGCAGTTTTTGTGCTAGACTTAAAACAGAAATTGGTTCTTGTGACGATGGTGACGTCAAACAAGGTTTAAGTGCAGAGCTCTTAATTCACAAAAAGAGAGCCAAAACCTTTCACGCTCTAATGAAGGACAATCCAGAGGCAAGCGTAACGTACGTGTTTGACTTGCAACAAGTACAGCCGATTCCGAAACTCAATATTGGTGAGGCTTTCTATGCAAGACAAATTTCATTGTATGCTTTCTGTATCACTGATGTTAACACTAAAAATCCGAATTTTTATATCTGGAACGAAACCCAAGCAGCGAGGGGCGCCCAAGAAATTAGTTCAGCTTTAACAGACTTTTTGGAAAAAGTGCAAATTGATAGTTCCATAACCCAGGTTACGCTTTTTGCAGACGGCTGTGGAGGCCAGAATAAAAACCAGCATGTCGTCCATGCCTTAATATACTGGCTGCAGAAAAAATCCCCAAAAAACATAAAACAGATACTTATGTATTTTCCAGTACGCGGTCACTCATACTTACCCGCTGACAGAGTGTTTGGTAGGGTTGAGAAAAATCTACGAGGAACTGAAGAAGTGTTGGACCCCACAGCTTATATTAAAATTTACAGGAAATTTGGAAACGTGAGAGTCTTAGGTGAAGATTGGTTCCTTAAAAACTACAAAGATTTGACGGTTGTACTGAAACCAATTGATGGGATTAGTGACATGAAAAGAATCTTTTTACAAAAATTTATAAAACAAGGTTACGTTGATGTTAAGATAAAACTTGAGCCTACCTACATATATGACGACATTTCGAAGAAACCAATGGCAGTAACAAAACGAGGTCATACTCTAATGAGGGATATGAATGATCGCTGCATTATACCACTGCACAATAAGCTCAAGGAGGAGAAGAAAAACGATGTATGAAACCTTCTTGGTGCAAGATTTGGAGAAAATGGGAAGCTCTTATTCCGATATCCTCACTTAAGTTCTTCACTCGCGCCTTTAACACTGTGGAACCAATGTGCGCTGAAACTGCAGGTCCTGCTGATGATGCAGTAGGTAAAGAAGAAGCCGAATGTGACTGCCTTGAGGAAGACCCTAATCAAGAACAAATTTAATTTATTTTTTAATTTTCCGTTTATTATATTATTCGAATTATGATTATATTCGTTTCTATTTTTGAAAAAATACAAACAAAACAAAACATTTCTTGTAAATTGTTCTCACAACAAACAGCATTACGTGCACTTTCAACCACAACAAAACGAATTTTATACAATGTGACGGAACAAATCGTATTAAGTCCAAACATTTTTGAGATTTTTTGCTTCTATCTAATAAAAAATGATTTAAATTAGATGAGTTATTACGTCAAGATGTTAGTTTCTATCAAAAAAACTCGCCGTCTCAAAAATATATAACAGGATTTATAAGAAAATGGTTTTTCGTTGATTGCCAAAAAAACGTTTTTTGGACTAAATGCATTTTGATAAGTTGCTCCTCAGTTAGCTTTAACGGTAGAAAATATAGGCCAATAATAATTATTTTGCATGTGGGTTATATTCGACCCATAGTAGTAATAGTAATAGTAATTTTATTATTGCCATAAACTAATGATGAAAATACAGTTACAGTTACACACATACAAGTAAAATGTTGAACATCAAAATTGTTTTACATACGTCAGAATCAGAATATAAAATATAACAGGTGATAGAGAAAAATACACATATATAGAAAACTGCATATCACAAATCATCTATGAATTAATCACGAGCATAAACACAGGAAATTTAAAAAATGCGCAAATGCAACCAAAAAAGAAAAAACAATATATATCCTTGATGGAGTCAAAGTCAATTTCAAAATAGTCATTAATAGAGTAGATCACTAAACTTCATCAATCAAAGGCTTCCTGATAATCCTCTTAAAGATTAATAGTGGCACTTCGCGAACCCTCACTGGCAGCATGTTGAAAAACTTCCAGCTCAAAAAGTTTGTACCATTTTGAGACATGGACAGCCTAAAAGATGACAATTTAACATCACTGCCTCCCCTGGTATTGTAGGAGTGGACATCGCTATTTCGAAGGACACAATGAACATTCGATCTGGCGTACAGCAGACATTCGTATATATACAGCGCAGGGAACGTCATTATTTCGAGTTCCCTGTATGACCCTGTATGACAACAATATCTGTAATCCAATCCCGCAACGACCCTCACAATGCGACGCTGGATCCGGAATATTCTATCTCTGCCACTAGAGTGTCCCCAGCACAGTGGACCGTACCTTCGGCGAGACTCACAAAGCGCAAAATAGGCCGTCCTCATAACAGGCAAAGAGACAGACGATGATAGAGACCTCAAGACGTATGCATTCTTGCTCAAGATCTTAGACAACTCCTCAACGTGAGCAGACCATGTATGCCCAGAATCCAGATGCGTTCCGAAAAACTTTATAGCTTTATTTTCTCGTTTCCTCAAGCTAAACATAATTCGCTTGGTCTTATCCTTGTTCAGCAACAGACGGTTCTGTACAAACCAACTCTGCGCCCTGTGCACACAGAAATCGTGGTATCATCTGCAAACTGTACAGTCTCTACTGGCCGCATGAATTCCTGAAAGTCATTGAGGAATGGTACAGGTCCCAGCGTCGATCCCTGCGGAACTCCCAGGTTGACAGCCCTCTTCTCCAAGAAATAGTTATATACACAGACCGTCTGAAATCTACCAGTTAGATAGGATGACACAAGCATCCGGCTGCACTCATCGAAGCGATACCTCTCGAGCTTCATATGCAGGATATCATGTGCCAAGCAGTCAAAA